>JAYKKI010000082.1:4162500-4225000 GCA_039881145.1 Druceiella hillmani | reverse complement strand
CGAAGTACTCCGTGTTAGAGAGTGAACTCGCTTGACTGATGCGAACCAGAGCCGAGTTTATCCGTAAGAATGAGAGAACATGTTTATGGAAATTGAAATATGTCATAAATGCATTAGATTCAAATTTAGTTAAATATCTAAAAAAAGTGTTCATTGTGGACCTAAAAAATAGTGCACTTGATATTTAAAAAAAGTGCACTATTTTTTAGTTATTCACGGTCACAGTGAACGAAACTGAGTCATCTCATTCGAGTGTGATGACTCAGTTTCGTTCACTGCTCCAAAAAAGTGAGTATGGTTCGCCTAAAGAAGTTTTCACTTCAACAATGTCGATACACACGTAACGTAGCATATGTGTAGTATAGTAGAGAGGGAAGCGTTAAGCCGGGAAGAACAGACAAGACACGAAGCTGCCGAATGACAAGACGCGGTGTGTCATCTGAACGTTTTCCCTCCCATCCAAACGTTCTATTAGATGTTTCACATCAAAAACCAAGAAGGGCTGCCGATGGGAATGAGTAGAATACCATGCTATTTT
Organism: Druceiella hillmani; assembly: GCA_039881145.1. NCBI lineage: Eukaryota > Metazoa > Arthropoda > Insecta > Lepidoptera > Hepialidae > Druceiella > Druceiella hillmani. The sequence goes on along the minus strand of JAYKKI010000082.1, from coordinate 4,224,462 downwards.
TCCTTTATTTTTTATGGAAAATATGATCAAAGGGTCACCAGTGCTTGTTTCGACACAAGTGTTTGCCTTTATAAAGTGACAGTCCAAAATATCTTAAGATTGGAAAAAATAAACAAAAATTTATAAAAAATAGGGCTATATTTTTGTTTATTGATGATCAATAAAAATGCCTAAAAAGTGTTAAAACTTGTCCAAATTTTATATAATTTTATTTAATGTAAATTTTGTGACATCATATAATTTCAATCATAACAATAAATAAAATAAAGGTATTTATCTCTTGTAACATCAAACCTTCTTCCCTTGTTCTCATGAACTCTTTAGGGCTTCATAATCTTTATATTGAATCACCATATTCTTAAAATTAAGTATAAATATTCCAATGGTCGTATCACGGTTGAAATCCAGACTCAGTGTTATTTAATATTATGACAGTTTGTTAAGACAGAAAATTTATATATTATGACAGTTTGTTACTCAAACACTCAAAATATTTTAATTTCCCGGTAAAATATACTTAATCAGTCGAAAACTTACCATTTGACTTTTCCCGTTCCATCAGAACACATTCGTGTAAAACGCTATAATTTACGATAACTTTTTAGCTTCGGTCGTATAATTAAAAAGTAATTAATAAATATTAGATACTAGCTTTAATGATCGTTAATTTACACATCAGGTCATATATGGTCTTCGAATATGAGAAGGACTAGCTAGAGAAAATATATACGTATTATGCTCAACAGGCTCCCGTATTATGGAATGCGTCTTTTATATAATTTCAGAGAATAAAATATTTATTATTCCTGTTAAATATCTCACATACGCCGTTATTATGAAATGCAATTATTTTAATGTACTCTCCACATTAATGAAACTGGTAAAATATTATAATGAGATACGTCGAGGTCGTTTGGAACAAACGCTCTAGGATTAAACGTGTGATAGAAGTGATCGTCTAAAGAGACGCAGTTTTAAACTTTGATAACTTATTACACCTTTACACTTTTAATATGTCTATTGCATTACACTTTTATTATGTCTATTGCATTACACTTTTATTATATCTATTGCATTACACTTTAATTTTGTCTATTGCTTTACACTTTAATTATGTATATTGCATTACACTTTTATTATGTCTATTGCATTACACTTTTATTATATCTATTGCTTTACACTTTAATTATGTATATTGCATTACACTTTTATTATGTCTATTGCATTACACTTTTATTATGTCTATTGCATTACACTTTTATTATGTCTATTGCAGATTTCAAGATATTGATATTTACAATTATGCTGCTTCGTAATTGTATGAACAAAAGGTTTACAGATGTGCAAATTATTTATGAAGTGGGTAAGTGCAGAGCAGGAGCAGTTAGAGGAGATGAAAAAAAAGATACATGAGGCGTAGAAATCTGGATTATTGGATTTTTATCAATCTAGAATGAAACGTATCATCCAGAATTCTTTCACCTACATCAGCAAATACCCGAGGAACTTTAAAGAAAGCCTCAAAAAAGTATTGTTCGAGAAAAGATACAGCTTTCAATAGATCTAATACAGGAGGTTGTGGAAAAACACATTTTATAAAAAATCTATAGATGGTGGTGATACTATCTTTTGACTAGTATAGTAAACAAGATTTGCAAAGAAGTATATAAAATTTTATATCAGAATTGCGCGAAAATTCTCACATAATAGACAGAAAATTTCTTTTTATTACATAAAAACAAGCTTTAATACTATAACAGAAGGTATAAAACAAGCTATAAATAACGGTATATGGCTAATAACATATATATTTCTTATAAGGACGTTTATCTGATTATCTGTAAGATATTGCTCTCGTAGCAATAAGTCTGCCATATGAATCAATTAGATACATTAAAGTAAATAAATAAATAACAAATTAATTCATTAATTGACAGATCGTAGAAATGTATTGGAGAATATATTGAAAACAAAAATACTACCACGTTTTTCGGACTTTTCTTTTACTCCATTCCTTTAATTTTTTTCTAATCAATCTTATTCCTGCTTTCAGGTTATCAATATCTGCTTCCACCTAAATTTCCTTTCAAAATAAAAGTGGACGGGATGGATAAATTCCCGTATGGAGATGTTATATATTTTCAATGTTTCCTAACAACTGATCAAGTTTGTAAAAGGTTTTCGAAACATTGTGTTTACGTAAAGAAGTCATAGTTCTTGAACTCAGTGGACAACATTTAACGCAGATGCGTTGAATATGTTAAATATACACATAAAATGGTTAATTATTATTAATAACAAAAAAAAATACTTTCTTAACAAATTGTATGTAATATTAATAAATTACTTCATTATTAGGCCAACTGACACACAGGAAACTTATTAGGCTTATTACACACACTAATCTTTATATGTATTCGTAACTTGTTGAGAAAATAAGTTACCATTCGTGACCTCGTTAACTCGTCTCACGCCGTAAAATAAACACGAAAGCATCCATCACGCTGTGACAACCCTGACCCGGAACGATCGGTCATTTCAGGAAACAGATAATTTTCGTACATTACGAACCAAATTGACACATTGGATATCCTTGGCCAGAGCTCACTTTATGCAGATAACATAAAGTGACTTTACGAGATCATATAAATGTTTGAGATATTAACGTGTTATATGAGGTTAGTATAAATCCTGTTTTATTCCTCAAGATGCTATATACTTGGGCATTCATGATTTTATGGCACTTGTAAGGAAGGTTACAGTCTGAAACACACAATATTTTATATAATTCATAATGTTATAATGATTCAAGCAGTACTACACTTATTGTTGTCCAGATAGGACGTATGATTTTGGTAATGATACAATTGTCATCACATAAATTACGTTGTAATTTTTCAATTTGAAGTTTTTGATTTAATATCGAACTACAATATAATATTGGTATTAAAAATTTAAATCTAGCCGCAATCAAAATATAATTCTTCATAATATTTGGAATAAATCTAAAACTCTAGGTTCCTGTAATCCTTTTTTAATTATATATCGACAGGAAAGTAGGATAGAATAAAAGATACGTACGAAGGACTACCAGCTGTAAGCTGAGTAAAATCGGGTTTGGTTATTGATGTTTGGATTGTTCAGTGAATTATATTGCGATTAATTAAAAACTGTTCGAAATTTTTGTATAAGAAAGATAGCTAATAGATCTTTAAGATTTTAATCGTATATCATTTTTTCGTTTCATTTCTTTGTAAAGGATTACCGAATCGGCAGAGTAAAAGTATAGGCAGCTAGGTAAAATATATGTACTCTGGCGTACAATATTTTATGCAGAATTTAACATAAAATAATATACTACCACTAAGGATAAAGAAGAAAATTAAGGTTTTAGTGGTATTAAAATGTAGGGGTTTATGAAAAAAAGAAAATAGTAATAAAAGAAAACATTTCTTCTTTTAACAGGGTTAAGTTAAGAAAGCATGGTAAAACTATGGGCAGATAGGATTTAAGGATTATCAGAAGGAATTTTTCAACAGATTATCATAAGAAAGGATTATTAAGGAAGGATTATTATTAAAGATTATCAGAAAGATTTGTTTATAGAAAACATGTACTGGAATGGATTCCCGGTATCAGAATTCAATTTATTTAAGATCATAATGATATCGACAAACAGTTTACACAGAGTTTTTTGAAAAGTGTGTTTGGGAGAAAAGCGACTGATCAATTTTTGCAAACTTAACTCTAAACTATGAGCTAACAAGTGATGAGAATGCTTTGGAGATAGGTTAGGCTAATCATAATCCTCAAAATTTAAAATAAAGGCAAGCATAAACATTTTATATCAACCATGAATTTCACTAGCGATTTATATTAAGAAATATAATGGAATTTCTGAGATTAAAGATATTTTAAAGTGCAACTACTGAAGAGATGAGCGGAAAAAAACTCTTCGTGACATACAAGCTGAGATGTTATCCTATTCAGGATAGATATCTGAAAATGTATTCTGAACGCATTGACCTTTCAGAATAAATCTTTAGAAATAAAACACAGATTACTTAGTGACGTGCAGATATAAGCTAAATTATTCAAATGAAGAATGAGATGTATTTTAACTTGAAATAAACTAAGAGTAATCATATTCAACAGTGCTTTTAAATCCGTTGAGTTTTATATACTTAATCAAGAAATAAAACAAAATAAAGAAACAAAAGGCGATTTGAGAGAAATTTATGGCTAAGCGCATATTAGTGGTGTACACTAAAGTTTATGTATTGTAACAAGGTTTGAAGTTGCAGAATGAAAATGGATCGAGAATAAAAGGATGACATTTGTAACTGAAATTGTACTTGCACTTGCAGTTATAGCTGTAATTGTAATTGCAGTTGTAATTTAATAGCATTTATAATAAAGGTAACCAGTGGCCTAGTCATACTTGTATACTGAGACAGAGTTATTTCTGGGCTTTGCCTACTGCAAATCTAACCTCTAAAGATCCTTTAGAAGTTAGATTTGTAAACTGGCTAAATCAAAGGTTTTGGAACTTGCTCATTCATACTCAGTAACCGGGAATATTGTGTTTAGTGAACATTCATAACCCGACATTTTTATTTCTTTATAAATAAAACCCCTGGAATTAAAATTAATATTTTCCTACTTGTCATTGGCAGGAATACATGAGATTTGATAAAAAAAGGCCGTTTAGAGATACTGTCAACTAAAGAGTAAAAAAATGAATGAAAATTTATAGGAATTGAAGTATAACATAGAAAACTTAACAAAACGTTGTTGTGTCACAAATTTTATATCAGTTACTGAATTTTGTCGGAATAAAGAGCCAGACGAAGAAGCACAATTTAAAAAAAAAATTAAAATAATTTTAATTAAAATGGTGTCACCTGTTGAAATATGATTACGACAGCAGTAACATTTTTAACCGACTTCAAAAAAAGGAGGAGGTTATAAATTAGTCGGAATAAAGAGCCAGAGGAAGAAGCCCAATTTAAAAAAAAAATTAAAATAATTTTAATTAAAATGGTTTCTCTTGTTGAAATATGATTACGACAGCAGTAACATTTTTAACCGACTTCAAAAAAAGGAGGAGGTTATAAATTAGTTGGAATGAAATGCCAGAGGAAGAAGCACAATTTAAAAAAAAATTAAAATAATTTTAATTAAAATGGTTTCTCCTGGTGAAATATGATTACGACAGCAATAACATTTTAACCTACTTCAAAAAAAAGGAGGCGTTTATCAATTAGTCGGAATCTTTTTTTTGTTGAATATTCAGTAATAATTCTTTACCAAATGGACCAATTTCGATGATGTTTTTTTTTTGAAGAGGGTACTTTAATTGTAGTCCTATATAAATTTGATGATGATTATGATGAGGTCCGGAAATGAACAATAAAACTCCTTAAGGAAGGCAGTAAATCAACTATGATTCAAGATATTTGCTACGGGTAGTTGTTACTTTGCAAAATAATTACACTACTTATCAAGTCAGTTCTAGAATTGAATATTGGTACTCCTTAACGGATGTTAGTAAATCAACCTTGATTAAAGATGTTTACTACTAGTAGTTGTTAGTTTGCAAAATAACTACACCATTGACCATGCCAGAGTCTGATGATGCGTTCTTGAGATGAACAATGGACAAGGATATTTTTCCATTATTTCGTTAAGCACGTTTTGGTTGACCATGCAATATCAACAGGAGCCGAACCAGGGTCTGATGGAAAAGATAATAGTATGCCATTTGTGATTAAAGTATTTTTTAAAAATTAAGTATGGTGTAACTTTTATGTATGGTGAAAATGATCCTCTGCCATCTCATTACTTACTATTCTCCTTTTTCTCTAGCGCTTCGTTAAGAAGTGCGTTAAGTAAATCTACCCATATTTAAATTATGACTAGTAAAATCAATCATAATTAGAAAATAGTTTAAACTTTAGAAAAAAGAAAAATCGAAGAATGGTGCTGTATGAAGCATAGGAAAGTGAATAATAATAATTATTTATCCTAACCGAATACTATAATAATAACTGAATCTGACCCGTTTTTTTAAAGTTGGTGAAATGTTTAAATAAAAATTAACAGGTCAAAAGAAATCTAACATAAGATTCGGTTCATGCGTTTTGACGTGAATACGTATTTAAATTTGCTGCTATACGGTTGCAATCCAAAAAAACCTAATGATGACAAAATCGGGGGATACAGTTTGGCGTTGCAGTTTCGAATCTATCCTCTACATAAAAAATTAAATTATACCACTGGATAGCTAAAGGATCAAAAAATTCATTACAAAGTGAGAATAGTGACGCATAGCGCGCGGTGGAGGGGGAAGCGCCGTCATTTTGAGGTTATTTTGCTATGTATCGAGATTTGCAATTAGTATAACTTTTGATTCGGAAAAGCTACGATGTTCGTTTAAGTTTTAATCGTCAGCTGTCGTCAAAATCTATCGATTGTATATAAAACATTAGTATAAAGTAGTGACAGTGAATATAATAAGGTGTTAGAATATTATCAAAAATATTTTATTTAAAAAATATAACCCGTTACATCGACGTATTCACCTACAACACACGGCCGTGCCCGTGACACATCCACACCCAATTTTTTTGCTCTATTAGTTTTCTGTCAGATAAGTGGAAGTTAATTGAAATAGTTTTCGTTAAAGGGTCTAACTGAAAGTTAACGTTTAAATTTTTTGAAATGTTTCACACTGCTCTTTGAAAAATTAGAGGGAGGGGTGGTGAACATTCTTTACGTCACTTTGAATTTTAATATTGCGTAAACGGGGATAGAAAATAGAAAATGGTAAAGGAAAGCTCAATCTAAATTTAAAAGGTCTATCCAATGATCAGTATAACGAATGGGTTTTTTAAATTCACCTAATGATACTCGCAAAAATAAATAATTTTTTATATCTATCAGATAAATGATTTTTTTTATTTTCCTGCATATTAATTGAAGAATATATTTTCATTACTACAAGATTTTGTTCTTTAATTGTAGATACTTTGAGGCTTTGTTAAACGGACGTACGAACGAATGGATGAACGAAGGTGATGAATTTATAATAGTTCTTTATTTCACTACGGGTATCCTAAAAATGGAAAAAAATATATTTCTGCATTGTATTATATTATAATAAATAAAATTATTCTTAAAATTAAAAAAGCTTGAGTGGGGAGAATTTTAATCAGGCAACATCCGGTTGTCTTTAAACCTTCTTTACTTTTTTAGTAGTTTAGAACTAGCGACACCGTTAGCATTGAGACATGTCGTAGAGGACGTATAATTTAGGCGAGAACTTAAGTTTGTGGAGCTTGTAAATCCTCATAAGATCTGAAGTTTGGTGTGGTAGCAGAAGTTTCTGACGATCCCGCCTAAGACTCACATTTTCGCAAGTCACTTGCCGTTCGTTGGAGTTAGGCAAAGTTTGATTTATGTTTTGCATATTCAATATGTACGCTTAATCTTAAATTACTTTGAGCAAAATAAATTTTCTACAATCTGCAATGTTTAATTATCTATAAGTTAGACAAATATATGGGTTATTTCTTCCTATATAGGAGAAAAAGTGATAAAAGATCTTATAAATGGATTAATTCGATTAGTCGCAATATTAGTAAAAATTATTGATGAATAAATGTATTTGTGTACGCTGAACAACAACAAACTTTGCTGTTGATTTATCAAACTGCGTATTAAAATCTATAGTTATACACATAACACGGCTACGGCTTTTGTTTAAATGCTATGTTGAAGTTATCGTGATTTAAATTTCGTTAAATTCGAAGAAAGACATTTTTACACATTTTATAAATAAATTTCGACAACTAGTGAAAGTTACCAATTGTAAATAACAAAATTTATTTACAATTGGTAACTTTCACTAGTTGTCGAAATTTATTTATTACAATCGAAAAGGTTAAGCAGCAACCGCTACGCTAATATATCGCACCTTTAGCACTAGACCGACCTGGTTAAAAAAACCGGCCAAGTGCTATTCGGGTTTGCACATGAAGAGTAGCACTTAGTACTAAATAATATTAAGCTTATAAGGTTGTATTTCTCAAAGACATTGTGGAAAACAAATTTGTTAATGCGGTCGGTAACGAAAATATTCCATACCTCAAAAATTACGTAATATATATATATATATATATATATATATATATATATATATATATATATATATATATATATATATCTTATTCAAACCAGTTTTCGATGAAAGGTTATTTTAAGTTCTACAACTTTATGTTTTTTTAATTTTACACACGTGAGTTGAAAAGTTAGATTGGGATAAATTTTTAAGACTTTAGGACCGCATATCCACCAACTATTGACTGAAATCAGAAAAGTTATTTTGGAACCTCTATATCACTTTTAAGCCCTATTTAACGATACTTCACACGCCTATGTGCACTGAATTTTTTTTAACCTTCAGTTATATGTACGGAGTGCAACCCTTAACATTATTTTTTTTCACAATTCCACTATTTATCATATAGCGGTTCATAGAAGACACCACCAATAGTCTCCAAGTAAAATGGCTGTGACATATGGATAGACAGACGGACAGGACGAAATTGTATGTATACAGAACCATTTTGCCATTTGGCTACAGAACCCTAAAAATGGGAAACTGAATTATAAGGATTAAAAGGTTCAAGAAAATATTTTCCCCAAGCTGTAAATTATAATGTAGCTGTAGGTATATATACATATATATATATATATATATATATATATATATATATATATATATATATATAAGTACATATCTTGGTCTCTCACACGAATTGTCTGCTACGCAACTTCCATCCAACTTCATCTCTCAAAGTTAGACTTTCTAGGTTTTGTGATTTTCGTTCTGGAGATGCGATGTACTTTTTTCTCTTTTATTAAAATATCTATATTTAAAAATATATTAATAAAGCGTAAGTGACTTTGTCACAACGTTATTTATTTATACTGTATATCTTAATAGTTCAAAAAAGACAAATACAGAGATTTACTTGGTATTATTAAATTAGCTTTCGCACATGGCTTCATTAGCAATCTTAAAATTATACTTATTAAATTTCTGGTCAATTACAAAATATATTCAAGATGTGGCTTAATTTCATTTACTTTTTAGGGTTCCGTATCTTAATATTAAAAACGCATTCCTAATGGTGATCTTATGGGGTCTGTTTGTCTATATGTCGCGACTTCTTTTCCGAGCAACTACTGTTGTTTCAGATTTGAAATTTGACACAGTTGCAGAATTTATTTGAGTACATCAAATTCCACTGAAAGTATTTCGTAAATAGTTTAGTTTTATTTTTATTCAAAATTGGGTTCCAAAATGATGGTTTGAAATTTATAAGTGGGACAAGGGTAAGTGGGGTGTCATATAAAAGGATTTTATTTACATATTCCAAATTAATTTTAACCCTTATCGTTTTTAGGTTCATGATCAAAAATAAGGGAAAAACCATTCCTACTCTTATCTCTAAAATGTGCAAGTCGAAAAAAAATGAAGTAATTTAAACTGATAGGAGATCTTATATGTACAGTAAAAATAAAGTTAGATACCAAGTATTTCAGTTTTTAAGAAAAAAAAGTGTTCATTATTCAGTTCCTTTCACTTCATTATCTCTAGACCGTAATCGTTCGAACTGCCGCGTACGCTAGGCACAAGTTGTTTAAATCCACGCCGACGTTCCTACGAAGATGACATGGTTGCAGTACTGTGGCATCGAACATGTAAGCGAAAGGCGCGGCCATTTGAGTGCGTAAGCATTCCGAACATCGACAGATGTGTGTGGATAACGTTGTTGCCAAGTTTTTTTTCTTCTATCTTGGATCTTTAAATTATTTAATTGATTTGTATATTATTATTATCCCTTATTGTTATTTTAGATTTCAGTACGTATTATTATTTTTATTGTGTATAAAGTTAAAGGAATATGTTAGTAGAATTTCATACCAGATTGTGAGATAACCAAGTATCCGCCGACTTATTATAATCCCAAAAGGGGGTTAATATAGAAAAAAAGGTTGATTAATGTACACTTGGCTAAATTTTAATAAAGTAAGTATTTAATAAATCGTTGTTATTAATTAAGGTTCTCTGTAAATTTGGTTCTCTGTAAAATGAAACTACGTGATGTAGTATTATTTCTACTATCTTTAATTTCTTTACCACGACCTAGGTTTCGTTGTATTACAACATCTTCAGGTGGGATATTAGCAAAGATTCTAATATCCCATCTTTGCTAATATCCCACCTGAAGATGTTGTAATACAACGAAACCTAGGTCGTGGTAAAGAAATTAAAGATAGTAGAAATAATACTACATCACGTAGTTTCATTTAATTGTGAATAATGAATTTCTACAAAATTAACGCCAAATATATTCAATAACAGTATTAAAAATAAATATTAAAAAAACTATTTGATAAGAACGAAAATTAAATTTTGTGGACAAAATGCCTCAAGAAACACATTAACGGTTTAAGGTTTTACTTATAAAGGATTGCTACCTAAAATTATAACATGTTTTCTAATATCATAGATGGTTTATAAGCGGGCATGATTAAAAATTTTTAGTCATCATAAATATAACTTATAAAACTTAGACATAAGTATGTCTAAGTTTTATAAGTTAATAAAAATTTCATGGCAATTCATATAGTTTTTACGCAAGTCTCGGAGCGCGTTATCTGTTCGCACTTGGCGAGTTTATTATTTCTTTCTAACCGTTGTGGCTGTCGTATGCATCGTTACGCGCGGTTTCCATCCTAAACCGCGCGTAACGATGCATGTGACAACCACAACGGTTAGAAATAAATAATGAACTCGCCAAGTGGGCTCCGAGACTTATGTAAAAACTATATGAATTGCAATGCAATTTTTATTACCTAATCAAGTAATCCTATTGCTACTGTGTACATTAAATAATACGTTAGTTCCATGGTCACTTGAATCTGCACGTATTCCTAGAAAGTGATACGTACGTGGATCGCAGTTCAAAGAAAAATGTTTTTCCTGAGTGCATAAAGAAACTTGTGCAACGTTGAAGGAAATGTATTGGAAAGAAAAGGGACTACACAAAAAATTATATTATTGTAAGTTTAATTTTTTTGAAACAAGGTATTACGGATATGTGATTGTTTTACCTTCGTACCTCGTTTATTATATAGGAGTTTAAAATATGTATTCAATGTTAGGTACCAAAATCCAAAACCTTAAGATGCCAATTTATTTTGATAAGGCTCTTTCTCTCCTCATATTACCCCGCACGAATAACGAGAATTATATCTATATTCCAAATTCATAAAGCGAATTTTGTACGATGTGGGTCAAGAAATTAGTCACGGAGTGGAGAATAGTGACTGATTAGTCATTTTTACAAAATAATGATTAAACCAGTTATAGTATTAATGTGACACATGTTTTGTGTTAAACTTAAATTAAGATTAATTTACAGTTTTTAAGAAATCTATTTAGTTTTATAAGGTGAAAGATAGGCTCTAAATACTTATCACATTTCAGACATTAATTGTATTATGTGATTGATTTACTTTCATACTTTGGTTATTATACAGGAGTCTAAACTATATATTCAATCTTAGGTACCAAAACCTAAGACCTCAAGATGCCAATTTATTTTGATAAGGCTCTTTCTCTCCTCATATTACCCCGCACGAATAACGAGAATTATATCTAAATTCATAAAGTGGATTTTGCATGACGCAGGTCAAGAAATTAGTCACGGAGTGGAGAATAGTGAGTGATTAGTCATTTTTACAAAATAATGATGAAACTAACAAATTAATTATTAGTTATAGTATTAATGTGACATATATTTTGTGTTAAACTTAAATTAAGATTAATTCACAGTTTTTACGAAATCTATTTAGTTTTATAAGATAACTAGGCTCTAAATACCTACCAGATTACAGAAATTGAATATATAAGCGTAGTAAACTTCAAATTTATGAACATTAAAAACGACTCTAAAGTAATTTTATCTAAGTGGCAGTTATAGTATTTTTTACGTTGAGTGTACCTTAAACTAGATTTGACAGTGAATGATAGGTGAAGAAAATAGTATCAAAAAAACTGCTAATTATTAGTGGAAATCGCTCCGCGAGGATTTCGTCCACAGTTATGTACATTAAGGGTTTAACCATTAAGTGTACATACAATTTCTAAATATGAAGTTTTTCTTATGAGAATATATTTACTACTATATATTTCATAGGAGTAACATTGTAGATATTTCCTTAAAAGCTATCAAATCTACAATCCCTGCTATTGTTGTCTTATTAGAATTGTTGTCTATAATAGGCTATTGGACAACATCAAAAATATACCACAGTTCGGGGTCATCCTATTCGATTATAATGTAAATAAGCGTATTGCTTTTCATTTTCGAAAGAATAAGTTTATATTTTATAAAAAAAGTAAGGAAATCACATTATTATTTGAAATTTAATCAGCGTCGTAAACGCCCTGTTATTGTTTAAAAGTCAGATGACGTCACAGGCGAGTAAAACGAATTCATGCCAAAATTTGATGTTCTTAACCTTATCGTTTATAGGTGTTGATATCGATAATAATATTTAAAACACAAATATTACTTCTATCGAAATGATCTTCATACATAAAAACATTTGATTGAGCTATAATGCTATTTGGATCTCTTCGAGCTAATTGCAGCCACTTTTTTCGTCTTTTAGGATTCGTTGGCACTGAAACGAACACTTTATGTGGACTTTTTATAGACCTATTTGTACATTGTGGCATTTCACACCATGTATACACAATTTTAATATGAAAATAAATAATAATCCCCTTCAGCGGCAGCACTGTTTGTTTACATTGCGTGTGACGTTACGCTAGCCGCCATTACAAAAATTGCGTTTTTAGCGCGAGTTTAAAAGTTCAAATTTTAAAAGTGATTTATATGAAAAATACGGCAAATATCCTGGAAATATAAATCTAGTGTACTTATAATGCAAAATAGAACAATTAAAAAAACAATTTAAAAAATCAAGTCAAATAGCCTATTGTCGTCTTATTAATTTCAAATAACTTCCTAGAAGGATTGTCATTTTCATAATTTTGGAAACTACTTAATTTCAGAAATAGAGATAAAGAAAGATTGGGTATATATATATATATATATATATATATATATACATATATATATATATATATATATATATATATATATATATATATATATGTCTGTTTTTCAGCATATCGTTGCATGTATTTTATTTAAAATTATTAAAAACATATTGGTAAGATCCTTAAAAGTAGCCATTTCAAAAGTACGAAATGATATTAAAAAAGGCAATTATATATATATGCTTCTTCTAAAATTTTTTTATACATATTTTTGGGTGTTAACTTTAAAGATATATGCGGATCAATATATTTTAACACTGTACCAAATTTAAAGTATCTACGTTGAACAGTTTCTGAGAAAAACGTTTGTTTTAATATAAATCATTCAATAAGTACTTTCTAAACGTCAATATTCCGTAAAAAATCAGACTGTCAGACAAATGCGACTGTTCAAATGTTAGTGCCAGTTAACGTCATCGGCGACAACTGGCGGAAACTTCAACTATCAAAGTTTGTCAACTATGTAGGAAGCCGACGCAGGTTGCCGAGTGCGAATCCCTGCGGCTGGGAGGAGTAAGTTTCATCGGATTGAAGTTCCATAAGACCCAAGTTTGAGGTTATTATTAGACTAAGACGCCTTTGAAGCTTATGTAGATTTAGCTCCAAAACATCTTAATCAGAAGCATCAATGTCTGTATGGAAATTGGGTACAGTGGCTTGTACCTGAAGTGGGCGTGTCGCGTGAACCATAATAGGGTCTGCTAGTTGGAAAGTGATGTTTGATTAGAGTTTGTGACACGATGAATTCAGATTTGTGTTTCTATCAATATGGTTGTGATATTAATACTGTCTATGATTTACGATTATTTATTTTACGTAAATACACAGGAGTAATTTAATAATGAAATCTTTTATTTTGATTTTTAGGACGGGGTCGCAGAGTGATTAAAAAAGAAAATAATAATTTGAACGTTAGTTTTAATGAATGTAGCGCATAGCATGTGATCTAATTTTATTCTATATGACGTTTCGAGTATATCGATACAAATTATGTGTATCAGTTTGGTTTGTTTCTGTATTTTATATAGTGAGTATTAATAAAAAAAAATGTTTTTTAACAAATACCAACATGAATCAGAGACGTTAACAGAATTTTTCTTATTTGTGTTATAAGAATAGAAATAAATGAACAGTAATTATCTTCATTCCAAAGACCAGTACGTGATGTTTCGTGAGAGGATTTTGAACCGTATTTTAGGTCAGGACTGGTTTGTTATTTTTCCAATGAGTATTATTTCAGAACATGGCTCTTATGTACCCAACGTTTGGAGGCAACATATAAGCGTACATTCGTATGCAGTGTTTAAGAACTTTGGTATATCCAATGGATCATAGAAAAAGGGAATCTGAAACCATTTATGGGCTATTAAAACGTATATAAAAAACAGTCGAGACATTGTTCCCACTAAACATATTTTGTGGTGAAACTTGGGTTACAAAAATGGGTGACGAAAGTAAGAGAGCAAAAGTGGGGGGCGTTATTATAGAATCGAATTACCAGATCATAAATTTATCAAGTAGCGAAATTAATTATCAAATATTTTATGCTTTTGCTTATCCTTGTGTCTATAATAATAATTTCCAATTTAAATGTTATTTCAGTGAATGGGTCCTAAATGGTTTGATTTTTTAATAATGTTGTAGAATTCGGTTCGGAATAATGTTGTTGAATTGTCGGAATACGAAAATAATTCGAGTGAAAATGATCGTTTTTCAAGTTGTGTAGAAAGTGATAGTGGGAGTGACATTGTGGTGTGCTCACAATTTGGCGTAATGCAAATTTTGAGTGATAGTGACGATAACAATTATTTTGGTGATACGGAAGATGTACCGGACTACGAAAATACGATGTGACCTTGATTTCAGTTTTTGTTATAATTTTTGTTCACAATATATATTTCCATAATTTTCTTTGTATTTTATTTTTTCGAGACAAGGGTAAATTACATCAAAAACAAACTTTTGAGGAGTACTTTGTAAGGAGTACTCCTGGCACTTTTATAAAAAGTATTATCCAGAGTACATGAATAATGAAGAACTGTCAAAAAGATAGTTTCAATCATACACTTAATACTATATTAAGTCTATGGTTTAAATATAACGTGTAAATAAAATGTTGAGACCGAGGAATATTTTGAGGTACTTAAAAGGACATGACGATTAAACATAAGATAGTAAATGTGCTCGTATTGTGAAAAGTCTGAAGAAAACTGTGTAGCAATCTATATAGTTACTGTCAATAAAAGTATGTGTCACAGCTCCCACTGATTAAAACCGTAATGTTAAAACATAATTATCTAAGGAAAATAAATTAAAATTTGTGAATTATTGGAAACCCATGAATTGTTCAAGTTGTGAAATTGCAAGAGGGAAGTAGTTGTATTTATACCATAGCTTCTAAAATAGTCCATGATAGTAATTTTACATAGTTTATTACAACAAATAATTTCGTAAATTTGGGAGACTGAATACCGTTATCTTGATTCCAAATTTCCAATGAGCGTTTTTATGCAAGTTTATTTTTTCTTTCTCGCTTTTCTTATATGGTTCAAAGCGTCGGCACAATTTACAGCTTTTCTTTTCATTGTTTTAAATTTTTTTTCTAGAAACTGACCAATTCTTTTTAAATAATTCATTGTATCCCAAGAAAAAACCAAATCATCAAAGCCACAAAATTTGAGAATTAACTAGTTTCTGATATTAGCAACTCATTCTCGATAAATTACTTTTCCGCCTTCCAGTTTTATTTTTTCCCAATGTCAATGCACGAGAATATAATTAACATTAAATACCGTTTAAATGCTTGATTTATTTTTGTTTTATATTACATATGTAAAGGTGTCTATGTATTTCAACGGACTATAGCAAGGCCAAAAAGGAGTATTAGTAGTAATAACGTTTATATTAAAATACAGCGTGGCGACCACTGATCTCCACATTCACTTGGATGAAATAAAAATTGCATTTAGTGAATGAGAAAATTATGAAAATACGATGACATTCATGATACCTTTTCAAGATGTCTAGATAGTATATTTCGAACAAAAGTTATTAAAGTTGATTTCGTTTTTTTAAATTTAATAATGATATTTTCCTGTTTTTTTTTCTTTAATATTTTCTTCCGCTCCAATTATCATAGTTTTTCAAAATAGGTTGGTCCTATTATAATAAGGGTAATATTTACAACCACTTTTTATATAAATGGAAGTCTCAAAGGAATAAAAAAATAGGTTCCACGCGGAAATTAAATATGTATTACAATTGTTGCGTAGATTTCGATGAAATCGGTGCAATTACCTATATAACTTTAATATTTAAATTAAAGTAAGTGCACATTATATTATAGCAATAGAGTGCTAAAATATCATGAAAGTCTTTATCATATTCCTAATAATCTGTCTCAGAATATGTCACTCTTAAAACATATTTTAGAACATTTTTATATGTATAGATCGATGCATTTATGGACCAACAAAGTCACCAAAGTGAAAAACTAGCAAAGCGAAAAGTTTTTGATTTGATAATGATCTAAAAATTGTCAGTTTAATATTTTGGGAGAATAAAGGTTTTAAAATTATTAAGTAAAAACTAGCATTCGAATAATATTTAATATATTTGGAAATGGTAGTCAGGTAGATTATAAAATGTAAATTCATTGTAAGAATATTTTACATTTTTCAAAAATTGGTTTTATGATATTATAGCTATAAACGATGTTATGGAAGATACTTAAGATTTACAAGTAATTTAAATAATAGAGAATGTATTTTGAGCGCATTAATTATCAAAAAGCAATGACTTTGTTTTTAACATAATGTATATTAATAACTATTATCGGGTAACGAGTTATTAATAAGAGTAAAAAAGTAAAGAGATCAAATGAATTAAACTAAAAAAAATATTCAAAAGCCTGTTAAACTATTTTAAAATACTTAATCTCTGTTGAAAAATGATTCAAGAGTGATAAGCACAGAGAAATAGTGCAGCTGAATATAGATAAAAAGACGAAAGAAAAAAAGTGTGCGTGTACTTATGTACGCTCGTGAGAAGTTATACTTCTTTGGCATTATTAAAAAAAATTGAATTTAAGTTAATTCATTTTCTATATATAAATATATTTAATATTTTCAAAATAAAGAAATACATTTTATAAAACATTTAATAAAAAATTTGTGATAAAAATTAAAATTAAACATCAAATTAAAATATTAATTTTCAATATTTATTATTAAATTGAATAAATGAAAATAATAAATATTTATAAAAATAAATGAACAAATTTAATGAAAACTTTTTGATAAAAATGAAAAATGAATATTGAAGTAAGAAAATGATAACAAAATGAATAAACTTAAATTCAATGAATTGAAATTGAATTTATTATTAAATTTATTTATTTACTTTTAAAATATTGAATAACCAATAATAAATATTTAACATTAATAATTTAATAATATTTAGTATTAATTACGTTAAATAATAATATTTTAATATATATCAATAAATAATACATACGGATAGATAACCTCAATTATATTGGAGCACTTGAAAAAGTCGATAAACACAATTTTTTCACTAATATTTACGAATAGTAAATATATTAATCAAAATATTGAATTTAAATCACTACTGAATATAATTTATCAGCACATATTTAAATCGCACTTATATGAAACTAAAACATGTGTGTGAATGTAGACACTAGAAACATGTGGAAAATAAATACGATGAATATGAAAACAGTGAACAGAGTCGACGATGGTGCCAACTTGCGCGACTAATAGAGGTTCTATTTCTATTTTGTTGGTAGCTTTTGTTTCGAGACTGCAACCGCTGCAACTTCATACTGTAACTTTTGTGTGACGAATCTTAAAATTTCACTCTCATCATTTTTTCATAACGCGCCTAAAGAAGTATAACTTTAAAAATATTATTAATTTACATTTCATTAAAAATGTGAGTCATAAAACCGTGATTTTGCATATCGCATATTTTGATTAGTCCAATAAACTTTCCGGATGAAAAACTTCAAGTCAGTTTGTTTAGCAGTTTTCACATGGTTGAGGAAATAAAAAGGAAATAAATCGACATGAAGTTGTTGTGAACAAAATATAGTCCTTCAGTTGCCCTACAAACCCTTAGTTTTATATTATCTTTACATTTCATTAGTAATAAACATAAACGGCGAAGCGAAAAGGAAAGTCATGAAAACTGTTTTACTGTCACGGGCGTGGCTTATCAGCGGGCTGCTTCCGATTGAGGTGTTCATGCGGTGGGACTTCTGTCAAAACGTTGTGATTCTTTCACACTGATTTTGACTGCGAATATTTGGTTTTAGTAAAGTCTTTAATTTTAAATTATGATTTCCTCCACATAAGTGAATTTCGATTCGTGTAAATAGATAGATAAAAGTGGAATAATGGTAGTGGCTTTCTTACAGCGTTTGATAAAGAAATTTATGGGAGGAATAGCATTTTTCATTTCTCACTTTATTATTTCTATACAATTTGTGGTGTTGGAAAAATCTTATGTCATTATGATATGTTCAAGAAAATGTTTAATAATGTGTAGGATTAAGTCGTAAAGTAAAGCGTGTTTAGGATATTGGACATCTCCGAGTTTTCTTTAAAATACGATATGCTTAATCACTATTTTCATCACAGAATTATCATCGTCTTCATTCTCAAATTTAATCTGTGTCAACAGGTTTAAAAATGAGAATAAATACGGCGATAATTCTCAAATTCACTACCGATTATTTTATTGAGGTATTTCTTCAGAAAGTACTCAGTTGTTACCGGAAGAATAAATGTGGGAATTGACAAGGTTATAAATACAATAAAGATACCAATCCTTTCCGAGATTTCATCACTGACTTGTTTAGTTTGGCAGATTTACAACTGAACATACTTATCAAGCAGACTTTCTAGAGTAGTGATGGGTGATTATGACTGATATTCATAAACGAATTATCTGCTCCGATAATAGATTATGAAATTAGTAGTTGAGTGATCCTTATAATCGAATAATTAATAAGAGTAATTACCAATTCCGACAATCCATTCTAAATCGTAGTCAAGTAAAATACATTTATCGAATATAATTGGCGTTAATTTTGTAGAAATTCTTTATTTACAATTAAATGAAACTACGTGATGTAGTATTATTTCTACTTTATTTAAATTCTTTACCACGATCTAGGTTTCGTTGTATTACAACACACGCGATCAATCTTTGCTAATTGCCCACTTGAATATGTTGTAATACAACGAAACTTAGGTCGTGGTAAACAATTTAAATAAAGTAGAAGTAATACTACGTAACGTAGTTTCATTTAATTGGGTAAAATAAATTTAATCAAACCATTTTCGTTGAATAGTTTAATATGTGAACCATGGCTGTAAAATGGTATCTAGTTAGTGATTCACGGTCATTAATTTTTTCGTGTTTGTATATTATTAAATAGTAATTGCTAATGATCGCAATCAAGATATATCGGGATATTTTCATAACTGAATGTATAATTTATAATCGCCGACCGCAAATTTAGAGCCACTTCTGTGATTTTGTAAAGTAATCACACCACTTTTAACAAACACTTCTAACATTTTCACTATCATAATCGTACAATAAATTTGGTTATTTTTTAATAAATCATTTTACAAAAAATTCACTATCATAATCTTACAATAAATTTCGTTATTTCTGCATCACTGATTTGTTTTTATATGGCGTTACATTATTTTCTAATGTGGCAGTTTTGTATCACTACCGCTGGGATATTAATAAAAATAATTGAATATATACTTTCGAATATATTCCATTTTAAGCAGATCCAACATCTAGAGCATTAGTAACTATGTTATGGTCATTGAACGCACTAAAAATGGTTTATTTTTTTTAAATAAATTACATAATTTAAAGAAAAAAATTTATTAGACCAAGATATGTACCTATGTTACTTTGTTACACATCGCGCCACAATGATAAGAGTGAGATGGTGGATTATTAATTTTGGATATTACTACTGATTGAAAAACGCGGTAATAGTGTTTTTAAATGTTTTTTTAAAATTATGTTTTATAACGTGGGACAAAGGACAGTTAGTGATGGTGAGCAGTATATCTGAGAGATCTCACGACATGCTTAACATGTTAGATGTATTAATAAAGGAAATATAGTGGGGAGATAAATAATTTAATTTTCGACCTTTTATTATCTTTAAAGTATCTCCCTTGTTTTCCTACCATACTATTTTTTGAGAACAATGCATGATGACTTATTGCAGGATAATTATTATCGAAATGATTTACGTAAGTAATATAAACGAAATAGTAAATGTCTTCTAGGAATGCGTAGATATCTTTTATCTTTATTGATAATTAATTTCTTCAACTAAAATTCTTATATAGACGCTAAATATTGTATCATTGAAACACACATGTCTCTGCAAATACATGCGTTCTACGACTGATAAATATTTTTGTTTATTTCAAGTAATCATAATGATTTGGAACCCTAGCAAAATATTTCTTGCACTTTTTGGATTGTATATAGTGATGAAATGAAACGAGATAAAGTTAGAGGATTAATACATCATTTAAAGAATGCTTTATTTGTTTAAATAATAATGAATTTAACTTTTCTTTTAATATAATCTAAGTTCCGCATCATCAGAACAAACTACATTTTTAAATTCTTTGCATAGCTTCTAGGGGCATTATCAGCCATTGCAGGGTTTCGTTGCAAAGCTTCTAGTGGCATTATCTGCCATTGCAGGGTTTCGTTGCAAAGCTTCTAGGGGCATTATCTGCCATTGCAGGGTTTCGCTGCAAAGCTTCTAGGGGCATTATCTGCCATTGCAGGGTTTCGTTGCACATATTCTAGAGGCATTATCTGCCATTTCAGGGTTTCGTTGCAAAGCTTCTAGAGGCATTATCTGCCATTGCAGGGTTTTGTTGCAAAGCGTCCAGAGGCATTTTCTGCCATTGCAGGGTTTCGTCGCAAAGCTTTTAGGGGCATTATCTGCCATTGCAGTGTTTCGTTGCAAAGTTTCTAGGGGTATTATCTGCCATTGTAGGGTTTATGATAGATATATTATGGTTTCATCGACGTTATTTTGTTATACATAAATATAATCAAGCGAATTTCCACTAAAATGATTGGTGCTGCGACGCAGCGAGGTTTCGCACGCGATTTTCAATAGAAATTAATAGGTCGTAATGGAACGTCCGATAAAATGTGGAAAAAGCGCACTTTTATGAAAAAGAGGTATTATTTTTTTAAATAATTGTTTTTCAAATTAAATAATAAATGAAAATTTCATTCATGTAGAATGAAATTTCCAAAATGGCGATTCAAGTGGATGATTTTCGCCAAAATCGATCTTGAATCGAGGAATAGTATAAGAAATATCTCAGGAATAAATTTTACATTTTTTATTAGGATTTTGTTTGGGTCCGATGTCGTAACATTTATAGAAGTGTACTCATATTCTAGTACACAGAAAATCCACGCTGTAAAATGAGGAAATAAAATTTAAAAAAAAAATTTCAAGTACGAGTAGAAATCGCATGACGAGGGTTTCGCACACGCTTAGACAATTATAAACATTTAAGGGTACTTTATATTTCCATTGAGCTGCAAATATTAATTTTTCTCAAAGTAAATGTATTGCCTGCTATATCTTTTACTGGCGTAAAAGCATGGTGCATATTTAAATAATATTACTTAGCCCCATGTAAATTTATATAAAGTATATCTTTACAAACTCGTAATAAATATTACGTCACAGATATAATGAATGTATATACATATATATATATATATATATATATATATATATATATATCTTTTTTTTTAATATGAAGTTATTATTTTAATTGGTTTAATTCACTTACATGGTATCTTCACGAATTTTTTAAATTCCAGCTATATATCCCATGTTGGCCACTCAGTTGTGATAATTTTCCTCTTAATTCGTTATATATACTATTATTGTGATTCATTTTCAGATATTAAAAAATAGCCGTTTAGTTTGTTAGGAGGTGGGGATATGTAAATCTAGCAAGAGTGATTCAAGTCTAGCAAGAGTGATGTAAATCTAGTAAGAGTGATGTAAATCTAGCAAGAGTGATGTAAATCTAGCAAGAGTGATGTAAATCTAGCAAGAGTGATGTAATCTAGCAAGAGTGTTGTAAATTTAGCAAGAGTTATTTTCATCTAGCAGGAGTGATGTAAATCTAGCAAGAGTGATGTAAATCTAGTAAGAGTGATCACTTCAAAGCTTAATATTTCGTAAAAGTGTTCATAATAAACCCCTAATACTTTTGAAAGGATCTACACAATGGGGTATGTGTAAAAAAATTACATGTAAGGGAGATACCTCAAAAACTTGTTTTAAAATATTTTATTTCATGACAATGTAAACGTTGTAGTACTTATAACCATACCAAATTCCAGCTTTAAAGCATTGGCAGATTGCGAGTAAAGCGGCTGTGGTATTATAGATGGAGAAACAGACAGATATGGTGAAACTATAAGGGGTTAACCGTATCTGTCTGGCTGTAGTTGACTGCGGAACAATGAAAAGGGGGATGATCGTCATTTACTTTTTTAATTATAAATATGTGTTGTATAATAATTAACCAGAGGGCAGCACAAACTGAGAGGGCAGAGTTCTCCCGTCAGTTGGTTGACATGTTAGGTGAGAGTTTTATAAATGTGTTGGCACAATAAAAACGTGTTTGTCAATTAAAATGTTTAAGTGTGTTAATTACCTATAAGAAATAAAATATAACAATACACAATTAAATGAAACTACGTGATATAGTATTATTTCTACTTTCTTTAAGTTCTTTGCCACGACCTAGGTTTCGTTGTATTATAATGTCTTTAGGTGAGAAATTAGCAAAGATTAATCTTGTAGATGTAGATGTTGTAATACAACGAAACCTAGGTCGTGGTAAAGAACTTAAATAAAGTAGAAATAATACTACATCACGTAGTTTCATTTAATTGTGAATAATACATTTCTACAAAATTAACGCCAAATATATTCAATATAACAATACGTTTATATTATCACTGTGTTTTAATATTTATTCATCAATGTACATTAAAGGACAACGTATTATTTTTTTAATTTTAACAAAAAAATTTCTAAATGTATATTATTTCTAAACGCGAAACGCCACTTACTTGTCAAAAGAAAAATTCTGTTTCATCATATTTTAATTTAAATGGAGTTTGCGAACACTTTATACACATTACACAACCTACGTATGTGAGTTTGACGGAAAATTTTAAACACCCAATTAAAAGTGTTATCATGGATAGAAATTAATTAAAATACAAACCACAATATTATCATTCAAAATGCTGTCGACAGCAAATTATATGTTTGATGCGTATTGTGACAGAATGTTTTCCAGAAATAAAATAGCTATTGTTATTTTTAAGTGTAAAGGTAACATTTTTTGTAATAATTTATGAATCTTTATGCCAGTACTTTTGAACATGTCAACCAATTCTATATGTTAGTGAAACGGTTAATCAGGTATAAAGAGAAGAAATAATTTGTCTAAATTTTAAATGCTCTAAATTTCCTGATTCTAATATTATTAATATAATTTCAACTCTGTATTTAAAGTTTTATGAATATTTGGGCTTTGAACATTTCAACCAATTCTACATACATGTTAGTGAAATTGTTAATCATGTATAAAGCAAAACAATAATTTGTCCGAATTCTAAATGCTCTAAATTTCCTGATTCTAATATTATTAATAAAATTTCAACCTGTATTTAAAGTTTTAAATTTTGAATGCTGAAAATTTCTTGATTCTAATATTATTAACATAATCTCAACTCTGTATTTAAAGCTTTCTAATATTTATATTCAACTAGGTATGTTTTTCAATATCCCGTAAGTTTACTTTCGATTTAATCATAATGATACTTTATTGACCGGTTAAATAGTGCCGAAAATTGTATTTACGTTTGCTTTCAATAACGCCGGCCAAAAGTTTCTTCACCGTAATTGGACTTTATTGAGTAAATAAAGTAAGTTTATGTGTTGTTGATGATTATATAATGTCACAACATTACTCACTGTGTTCAAATAGTTTTCTCCATATAATTGGATAGTTTTATTATCATAATTTGATTTAAATATACGTATGATCACAATACAATGCGACTCTCTGTGAAGGTAAATTATGTTCACTATAATCGAAGAGCACACTTACTATGATTGTAGTAGCGGTTGCATCGACGTGATTAGGTACTTAGAAATTTTATTATTGGTATACTATAAATTGTATAATTGGTTACTAATTTTATAATTGGAATTTATAATTGGGTATTTAATTATAATGAGAAATTTTATAATTGGGTACTAGGTTAATTTGATTTATATTTTGTGGATTTACATTTATCTATAAACATTTTGTAATTACGTGATCATATCATTCCTATTGTTGATAATAATGGAGTTCTATGGCTTGATGGCAAAAACGAAACCGTTGCAGTTTTTTTTTTAATTTTGCAAATAGATACTTTATATAGAGATCTCAATTAATGAATAGTGAATGAGCGATTTTTTTTTCTTGTACAAACTCTTAATGGGTTTAAGGTTTCTTTAAATACACGGTCGTAACATTGAAGGGTAGAGGTCACATTGTACACAAATTTAAAGCATATATGGCAAATGTTGCTTCAAAACGACGATCGTTAATAAGGACATAACTTACGTTTTGAAAGATCCTTTTCAGTGGAGTGTGGGAAAAACAAAATAGGAAGCATGTGCTTGCAAAGTTACGTGTAAACTTTTACAAAATTTTGTAAACTGTCAGGCTGTGATAGACGGATGGTTGAACGTGAGGACGTGGCCAAATCATAAGGGTTTTTGTTTGACTTCGTACATTTATACTTACTTATCTATTTTAATGGTTACCTATTTATTTTAATACTTACTTATCTATTTTAATAGTTACTTATCTATTTTAATACTTACTTATCTATTTTAATAGCCACTTATCTATTTTAATACTTATTTATCTATTTTAATAGTTACTTATCTATTTTAATACTTACTTATCTATTTTAATAGTTACTTATCTATTTTAATACTTACTTATCTATTTTAATAGTTACTTATCTAGTTTAATACTTACTTATCTATTTTAATAGTTACTTATCTGTTTTAATACTTACTTATCTATTTTAATAGTTACCTATCTATTTTAATACTTATTTATCTATTTTAATATTTACTTATCTATTTTAATAGTCATTTATCTACTTTAATACTTACTTATCTATTTTAATAGTTACTTATCTATTTTAATACTTACTTATCTATTTTAATACTTATTTATCTATTTTAATATTTACTTATCTATTTTAATAGTCACTTATCTACTTTAATACTTACTTATCTTGCGTATCTACATTGAAAGACTACGTATGATTTTTTTAATTTAAAAAATCCATTATAAACGTAAAATTCTAAATGCAAAACCTTTTACAAGCGTTTTACAATGTTTTAAGTTAAATGGAATTTGTGAACACTTTATACATATAACATAACCTACGTATGTGAGTTTGATGGAAAATTATAAACAACTAATTAAATGTGTTGTCATGAACAGAAATTAATTAAAATACAAACTAAAATATTTTAATTCCAAATGTTGCCGATGGCAAATTATATGTTTGAGACGTATTGTAAACGTAATATTTTTTTTCAATAAATTGTAAATCTTTAATAATATAACAAATAACTTATGAAAATTAGACAAGTTAATTACGCTTTACAGATATGAAATAATATTACAGAAAAGTTAATCACATTGCAAAGATAATAACTACTAAATCAAAGTAGTCTTGCGTTAGATCGTAAGTTATAGAGAAACTCGGATGACGTGTTTGGTAGAAAATATATCAAAAGAGGGAGTACGTACGATAGGAAAGCGTTCAGTTCGTGATTGAGGGATATAAAATGGTAGTTGTTTTTTGACCCGAATATAAACCCAGTACAATATGAAATCAATTCCAAAATCGATTTATTATTTATATAATTATAGAGTGATTTTGCCAAAATATTTTGGTCAAAAGCAACTTTTGTTTTACAAAAATGTTTCTTGACCGACTATGCTCAAGATAAAAACAATCTAGTATTCTTTTTTAATATTAATGTAATTTGCGTGTAGTTTCAGTTTTTATAGCCACTATCAGTTTTTACGAAACAGTGTGAACAGAAATATTAACAATTTTTCATTTGTTTTCACATATAATGAAATTATAACAAGGCGGCGTCTTTGTGTGAAAATTATTGAACAAATTTTAGTGTAATTTTATAGGTCGGAGACTTGGTCAAGATCTAAAAAGACACCATCAAGATTATTACTAAACTTGGTTAATTAATTAATCGATTGCTACTTAATTAATGGACAGTGACATCTGTTCATTTTTTAACCAACCATTATAAATATACAGTTTTATAATTTGCTACTAGTTGGCGATATTTATTTTAATTTTACATTTACATTTTAGTAACTATAGCACTCTTATTATATCTTAGATTATAGGTTTCGTAAATATGCTCTCCTGAGTACACGGGTACCAAAATTGGAAAATTTTGAAACGTGTAATTACTGCAGTTCTACTTTTTCAGCAAAGCAAAATTGTTAGGGATTTACAATTTGTTTATTTTACACGTGCTGTAATTTCGTAACCTAGTATACAGTCTTTTTTAGTCGAATTGGTCCGTCGTATTTGGGCCCTAGACTGTGGTATTAAAAAGGCTATTTCTATACGAATATAAGTTTTTGTAGCGAAGAACACTTTTTGGTCGGAAGATCTTTTTCAGATAAAACACAAAATCCTTTATCTTAAAATTTATAATAAATATGGCACCAACATCTCTTTTTAATTGCAAAGGCTGTTCATTTTTAAATATAAGCCAGAATTGTCTTAAGTGAAGATATTGTAACTTTGTTTACACCTCTTCTATTGCTTGATTCTATTTAGTATAAAACAGAACGATCGAGGTTGTCTTGAGAATCATTTCGTTTGAGCCAAAAATATTAATATCGGTAAATTATTTTGACTGTTTTAAGATTTGAAAAAAGACTAATCATTGAAGAAAAAATACGCTTATTCCATGATATACGTCAATACGCTTATTCCATAATATATATATGTCAATTTTTTTAAATATCAGATGAATAATTTATCCTTAAAAGTGAAACAAACCAGCTAATAACAAAAAAAAAACAAACTAACTTATTCATTTATTCAATTCACTGGCTATACTCATGAATTCATCGAGGTTGTCTTGAGAATCATTTCACATTGGCGCTGAATCAGGTATACTCGGCTTTCTTCGGCATCGACGAAGTGAACTTTTTTTGGCGCACCATGCGCAAATTTTTATTAATATTTTATCTGAATATAATTTAATATAATACGCGTATGTTATTGTCCATATTTGGCGTAAAGTTTCAAGTGTATACAGTTAGTGCTTAATATTTTATTGGAGAGAAATTTAATATAATACGAGTATGCTAGAATGTTTTAAAATAATAGAGTCGCATTATTCCTGATTCACCGAATTAATATCCATAACTATTATTATACTTATATTTTTAAATTTGAAGTTTTTATGTCTATCGTGTGATCATAAGCACAGGCTAGATTTTTTTTAATATCTTCAACATACAGACATGCCAATTTCATAATTGGGTATTTGACTAATTTTTTTTTATTTCATTAATTATAATTTCAAGGTACAAGCTGATGAAGAGTGAATTTTTTTTAAATAATCTTAAAAATTGACCGAGTTATAAAAGTTTAAATTTTATCTTTAGACAAGGACGGCAAAACTGTGTTGTGAGGTCATTTTTGATATTGTATATTACATTCTACAAGAGGAAAAGAGACAGGGATAAACATAACTCTATCCGTATCTTCAAATTAAGAACCCTATAACTGGCTTATTTTTCAATAAATTTTTGAATTTTTTTCAAGACTGATTTTTAATTAACTTATATTTCACAATATTGTGCAAAAAATATTAAAATTTAGAATGAGGCAACTACTGGATTTTATGATATGTTACATACATAAAAATAAAAATATATTACTATTGAATATTACTCTTATTATTGTACTGATAAATGTGTGGTACATTAAATGCTATCTTCAGTGAAAAGTTTAATGTTTTTCGCAACTACGAATAGGTAAACCACGGTATAAGTAAAGTTTAACACGAGCGAGGTCGCTTATTATAACTTCAGTCTACAAAATATAAACCCCTTTTGTTACTGAATAAAAACTTTGAGTACGTAAATAAATAAATAATTTTCCGCCCTCAGCACACAGCCTCGTGACTTAACAAAATTCTTATAAAGCGTTCATCAAACGACGCTTGAATAACAATGGAAGGATTAGTCGCCTGAACAAGGCGCCGCGGTAATCAACTCGCAGCGCGCACACAGCGACCGTGGAATGTGTCCTTTATGTTCTAGGGCTGCTGTCATACGCGGCAGAGTAGGCGGTTTGGGAATTCAAAAATGGAAAAAAGGAACTTTGTCTATATTGCTAACCTAAATAAGGTTGTAAATACCTTTAGATATTTATTTAGTTTTGATTTTTAATTTATTGACCAATTATAATTTGCTCGTTCGTTACATTTTTGGCTTTAAAATATACAATCACATTTTTGATTGTATGTTGTGTCTCAAGTGGCTACAGATTCATGATAGACGATATTTTTACGTACATATATTTCTTTTAAATAATCCATAGAGTCACATTATTTCCACAGAAATTTAAAGATTTGTCTCCTTATTTATTTAGTAATGAGCAGATTCCCTAGCGGTAAATTGCGGAAATAGTGTACGATAGAAAATTTAATTTTTATAATACTGTCGTTTTGTATAGTTGAGTGTTTTATGTAAAGTTTTTACGTAAATCCACGCTTTAATTGTGTTACTATCAACTCAAATAGAAATAAATAAACTTGTTATGAACGAGTACAGCTCGCGCTACGATGGGTCCGTGTACACTTAGGCGCTACGATGATTCCGTGTACACTTAGGCGCTACGATGTTTCCGTATACACTAAGTGTATATAAGCGTTTAACCATATATAGTATTTTTATTAAACTATATGCATATGTTAATATTATCTCTACCGTGTAAGTATTTAAATATATTATCTAGTATGTCTTTTACAGACGTAATAAATATATATTTAAAAATAAGAAGTTATTTTGCAATTGATTTGAGTCATTTGTATGGAATTTCTATGAACTTTTTATGAATTCAACTACACGCGTCTCCTCGCGTTTTCCTTACAGCGAAAAAAGTATTCACGACCTACTCCAATATTATTGAAAAACCTTTTCTTCGATACCTTACACAATATGGCATGCGAATATAAAATAATTCCCATCCACTTACGGGCAGACATACGAACTAGTGCTATGTTTATCGTTGTAGTAATTATGAAAAGGAAGGTCTAAATTTTCATATATTTTCTTTTGGCCACAAATTCAGAAAGGAACTTCGGATTAAGCACTATTTCCGAATTGTTCTTAAATTGGGAAAACATAATCACATTTTATGCATGTGCGTTTGAAGCATTTCAATGGTTCAGATTATTTTCGAAATATTATTGCAGTATTCATTGATAGTAACGTCATTTATAAGTCCATTCAACGATATTAGTAACTATAATCTGTAATTTCAGATAGGTACTAATAAAATTAGTTGACGGTTAATAATTATTCGAAGTCATAGACCACCTAACCAACAGCACTGTCTGTTGGTTCGAAGGTTACCGAAAGAATTGATTTTTGCAAAAATCAGTAGGGCATGGGGAACACAGTGATCGGTGTGTGGAATTATAAAATGCCCTAATTGGTTAGTTAAAGATCACATGACCCTTGGGTAAAAATGCATAGTGTCTGACCCTTGTCGATATTTTTATCGGTAATACGGGACGTCGTCGATAATAAGGAGTCGTATGAATATAAAGTACGTGTTTCATGGTATTAGCGTTTAATTAGAAATTCCAAATTAAATTATTTCAGTTAACATGCATCATTCAGGAGAATTTTTCAGGAGACGTAGGCGTAGTTTTAGGAGATGTAGACAGTTTCAGGAGACGTAGTCTATAGAAGTCTACTTTGTGCGTGTCCTGACACGCACTTGGTCGGTTTATTTACTAATCTCAATTTATATAATTCCATATCTCATTTATATCTAATTTTTGTTTTGCTATTTATATCCTTCAAAGATGTGTGTTAATTGTTTTTCTGGACATATTCTTTCGACCTTATTGCAGTGGTTGACTGAGAGGTTATTATTTCTGCAGTAATAAGTTTGGTATACGAGTATTTAAAGTTTTCTTTAAAGCTTAAAGTTTTCAAATACAAAATAAGTATATTATTGAATTGGACGTATTTTCCATATGCGATTTTCATGTTTTCTTATTTATTGTGATATATAAATGTATACCATATTAAACTAAATTTTTTAATTAATTTTATAGCTATAATTAACCATGGTATTGCAATAAAATGCCAAACACATCTTGAAAAATTCACGAGTTCCTAAATGGTTTATTCCTATATTATAATTAATGCGCTGTAGCTTTAATTCTATTTTGTCGCTTACTTTGCAATCACATTATAATCAGTATAATTGTTTATAATTTTGTCGCATTTAGACAGATACAACACAACAAATATTCATTTATTATGCTAAGAGTTTGATGAAAGTAACTAAACTAGAAAGTTTTTTCAACCATAATATTCCAACAATATTATGTTGTAATCGAATAATTATTACAAAGAGTAGAAAATAGTTTTTTTAATAATTCTGCAATATAATAAGGATGTGACGTTCGGAAATAGTAATTTGAAATATTTATCAAAATAATGATTTTCTTATGTTTTTAAGGAAATTTAAAATTATCAGAAACAATAAAAAATAAATATTTGTATTGGTTAGATAAAAAATTGTATTGGCCAGTATTGACATTTCGTACGCGGGATGTTTATTTAGTTTTATTTTTTAATTGGTGTTAGATTCTTTCAGGTTATGAAAGTACTGAATGAGTATAATAAGGGATTCCTGAAGTACCATTCTGTAAATATTGTGTATTATAATTTGGTGAATATAACTTACGTGTTACGCGGAGTTGAATGGCAAATTTCTCCTGATAAATATATTTCGTTTCACATGTATCTGACAACTTTTGTTTCTAATCTTAGATTTCTCTCATGTTTCGACTCTTTATAATTTTATGTAATTTCTATGTGCATCTATAATCATAAGTTATTATTGACGTAACACAAATGGACTGCGAAAATTTGTGTCTTCAATTCCAATTATCAGTCTACTATATACCAATTTCGGTGTTTATCTTGACATTGTTTTTCGTATTTTTGGCAATTTTGGGTTATTCAGATTACAGCCACATTGAACACTATCTTTTCCCCACAACTTTGTTTGCGTGTGCTACCGATATGTGTTTAACTTTTTGGTTCTTTAACAATAAACAATTAAAATAATAAAAATATTTAAAAAATTATATTATATAAAAACACGGTGAGAAATTTTTTCTTCTGATGTTTTTTAAGCTTTATACGTTTTCTTTTTACATGTTTTCTTTTACGCGTTTTCTTTTTACACATTTTCTTTTTACACATTTTCTTTTTACACATTTTCTTTTTACACATTTTCTTTTTACATGTTTTCTAAGCACACCGAGCTTTATTAATGTGAATAAAGATATATTGATGATTGTCACCGTGGTAAGTGGATGTTTATATATGTTTTCATTAGTAAGAATTAATTCCATAGTGAAATAAGCAACCCCTATAACCTTGTCAGGTATGCCCCACTGGTTATCTGTCTATCTGTCATAGTCTCACAGTTTCTATAGTTTTAGACCTATACATTTGCAAATATATACTCCAAATGAATTATTTTTAAGTACCTCTCATTTAAAATAAAGTAACGGTGACTTTTTCGTGTATCTCATCAAGTGATGTATCATTGGATAGGTATTTTAAAATTAAGTTGTTTAGTTAAGGTTCTATGGGCTATTTTACATTTTAAAGTTGTGTATGTAATTATTAAGCTTCAAAATAACACGTATTGTATTCATGCAGTGTCCTTCTAATTTTCCATCACGGGTTTAAACAATGATAAGACAAAATAAGATAAGATAAAAATTTAATCCAAATAGGGTTAAATTTTTAATAATATCAAAACATATAGATAATTAGGGAATCATATTTTGTGCGTATTCCGAAACACACTTGGCCAATTTTGTTTGAATATTGATCACGTCTTGAATTTAATCGGAAGCTGTCATTTGACATTTTAGAAAAATATTTGTAACTAATATTTTGAGTATATAAAAATGTACTCAAAGGTGTTGGCATAAGCGGATAGTACAGGAGTGACTTTATTATAAATACATAAAATTCTCCTAATAAAAATAATTAATATAAAAAATTATTTAAAAATCTTATTGTCAATGGAAAAAATGCATAATAAAATCATTATTCCGTATCTTAGGTGGATATTTAAAAAACATATAACATCTGCATAAATTAACTTCCATCACTTCAGTGATTTTAAAGCAATAGATGAAGAAAGAGAAAAGATGGTCAAGTGTAAGCAGAACTGGAGCCTTGAGAGTTTCGTACATATTATATCATGTCGTTAAGTAAATCGGTATTTTACAAACATACAAAAAAAGAAAATTAGAAAATAAAAAAATTAGTTTGTTACTTAATAATTCCTAGTAGAATTATAAAGTAATGTTTTTTTCCTTTATTTACTTTATGAGACTTTTCTTCGTATTAAATTTCAAGATTCTACGCCAACGGAATGTATTCATAGCAGTTCTGACGAGCGAATCAGTACAAAGTACGTGATATTTGTAATGCCGTCTTTTTCATCGTGTTGAATTATATTTGTTATAGTACATGGAGCCATAAACCTTAGAATTTGATATTAATTTCATTTTGATATTTCTAGACATATCTGAGAAGAAGGATTCACAGACAGATAGACGGACAACAAAATGATCATGTAAGGATTCAATTTTTTTAATTCTGAGATACGGAACTTTAAAAATAACCACGTTTTATTTTCATAATTAGCTACGTCTACCATTCAGCGTAATTTATATGGAAATAGTTTTTTTTAGTTATGGCTAAAATTGTGCAACCATGGATTCATTCTTTGTGCAGTGAGAACCTCGATTCTAATCATTGAAATATTATATAATTTAACAATTACTGACTTTCTATTTACACCTTCACATTATCTATTGAAAAAAAATTATGCGTGTCGGCTACGACGCGCGACTGGAGTTTACTCCTCGAGTACGATTGGTGATCTTAGATAAAATACGTAATACTGGTAACTATTAAAGGTAAATGGAAAATCATTTTGTATTTATGTGTAAAAATGCTGACAATATATTTATTTTCAAGTAAAATACAAATAAACAAGATAAAATTTACAAAGCAAAATTAAAAACATTTAGTAACGCCAGACACCAAATATTCCCACATAATGACGTTTAATAATTACATCTTGATATAAGCTCACGATAGGAAACTATGTGTGTCACACTCCGTCATTGCGATTACGCCATAAGTAAATGCCAAAAAAACATATTGATATCTCATTCTAAAAATGCGCAGAAATATTGCGCGGAGAGACTACTTAACGGTTACATTTTTCTTAACGCTCTGAACTTCTGATTTTACTCCTCACAAAACTTCATACTGGGCGCTACATATGAAAATCGATTCTTAAGGAGTAAATTCCAAAAAACAAAGTGGGGATAATAGAGTATTATATTAAGCTTTAAGTTCGGCATGAAATTTTATAAACAACAGGAAAGCTCACGATTTGTGAGTTCACAATATAGCACGATTTGTGAGTTCACACAATACCATATTAATGGACGAAAAAAGTTCATTCATGTTTTTTATTCTCATTATATTTTTTTGTACAGATTTTAAATTAGTTGCTTTACCAATTTTTAAGTTATCGAGTAACAAACTAGCAAGGTTTATCTTTTTGGATATTTAACAAATTATTCAGTACTATCATAAGAATATAGTCCAACAAAGTTTTATTTTTAGAATCGTAGACGTCATCAAACACTCCTTTTTAGATAAGTATGGGAGAAGTGTGTGATAGAACACATGTCATGTTTATACATGTCAATCTGTCGTTAATAGATACACTTAGTTGAAGTAGATGAAGTTGTCAGTAAAAAAATTTTGCGTAATAGAATATTCAGTATGTCTAGGTCATTAATTTAAAAATGTATAATATCTGTGCAGAGTTTCTGGCAAAAAAATAGGCAATACTCTCTGGTAATACATTTCAAAATAAAGTTTATATATAGAATACGAAAGTCTTCTTTTCAATTTACGCAAAGCTCATTTCATCAAGGTTCGCTTCAGTTGTCTTATTGATCGGTGTCCGAGAATAAATGTTAGTTTTACGTACTAGCAAAACACAGTATTGTGAACAGTTAACCTAACTATAAATACTAAGTAAGGATTACTTAAAAAGTTGTTTCAGCACCACCCAGCTCCCTTACATAATCTTGTATTCAATACTGCTATTTGCTTTAGTAAATTTTGAAATCTTAGGATAGGTAAATCAGTGAAGATTAAAGATAGGTATAACAATAAGACAAATCTTTTTGCCATTTATATGCAGATGTAAGGAATATTACCTTTCGTTCTAAAAATTGCAACTCTTATTAGCTTTCAAAACATATCAAATCTATTGTTTTCTCCAAATCGAAATGTATATTTATATAGGTAAAATTGAATTATAAATTCTTACTTTGCAGTTGCAAAAATATATTATATCATTTGTTTTTAAATATATTTATTAAAATATGAATGCTGTGTTTTAGTGTGCGATTGTCAGCTTAATAAATATTGTCCGTAACTATTAGTATCACTAAAGAAGTTCTAGGAAAACACTTCTTCCTTTAGCCCCAATAGATTCTATAAATATTCTATTTCATATTATCTTTGACCTAAATAGATCCAAAATATTTGTAAAAATTACGGAATGAATGAAGTTAATAAAAAAATACTTGAATCTATGAAATGACTTGAATCTATGTAAAAATAAGATAAATATTAACTTTTTTCTTTACGGATATATTTGATTATAACAAATAATACTTTGGTTAACTCTCTTAGCAAAAATATTTGCAAAAATCACAGAAAAAATTAAATTAATAAATAACGCTGTGGAATGAATTTTGTAGTTAGATCTAAGAGAAATGTTCACTTTTTTAGGGGTATATTTGATTATTTTGAAATAAATAAAACGTAGAACAGGAACTTACGTCTTTATAATTACACATCCAATTGTATCAGTGAAAATATTTGCAACAATCACACAAAAAATAAAATTAATAAATGAAGCTATGAAATGAACTTTGTAATTACATGTAAGAGAAATGTGTACTTTTTTATGGATATATTTGATTATTTTGGAATAAATAATATGTAGAACAGGAACCTACATCTTTATAGTTACATATCCAATTGTATCAGTGAAAATATTTGCAACAATCACATAAAAAATAAAATTAATAAATGAAGCTGTGAAATGAATTTTGTAGTTACATGTAAGAGAAATGTCCACTTTTTTGAGGATATATTTGATTATTTTGGAATAAATAATATTTGCAACAATCACACAAAAAATAAAATTATAAATGAAGCTGTGAAATGAATTTTGTAATTGCATGTAAGAGAAATGTCTACTTTTTTATGGATATATTTGATTATTTTGGAATAAATAATATTTGCAACAATCACACAAAAAAAAATTAATAAATGAAGCTGTGAAATGAATTTTGTAATTGCATGTAAGAGAAATGTCTGCTTTTTTATGGATATATTTGATTATTTTGGAATAAATAATATTTGCAACAATCACACAAAAAAAAATTAATAAATGAAGCTGTGAAATGAATTTTGTAATTGCATGTAAGAGAAATGTCTACTTCTTTATGGATATATTTGATTATTTTGAAATAAATAATATTTGCAACAATCAGACAAAAAAAAAATTAATAAATGAAGCTGTGAAATGAATTTTGTAATTGCATGTAAGAGAAATGTCTACTTTTTTATGGATATATTTGATTATTTTGGAATAAATAATATTTGCAACAATCACACAAAAAAAAAATTAATAAATAAAGCTGTGAAATGAATTTTGTAATTGCATGTAAGAGAAATGTCTACTTTTTTATGGATATATTTGATTATTTTGGAATAAATAATATTTGCAACAATCACACAAAAAAAAATTAATAAATGAAGCTATGAAATGAATTTTGTAATTACATGTGAGAGAAATGTCTACTTTTTTATGGATATATTTGATTATTTTGGAATAAATAATATTTGCAACAATCACACAAAAAAAAATTAATAAATGAAGCTATGAAATGAATTTTGTAATTACATGTGAGAGAAATGTCTACTTTTTTATGGATATATTTGATTATTTTGGAATAAATAATATTTGCAACAATCACACAAAAAAAATTAATAAATGAAGCTGTGAAATGAATTTTGTAATTGCATGTAAGAGAAATGTCTACTTTTTTATGGATATATTTGATTATTTTGGAATAAATAATATTTGCAACAATCACACAAAAAGAAATTAATAAATGAAGCTGTGAAATGAATTTTGTAATTGCATGTAAGAGAAATGTCTACTTTTTTATGGATATATTTGATTATTTTGGAATAAATCATATTTGCAACAATCACACAAAAAAAAAAATTAATAAATGAAGCTGTGAAATGAATTTTGTAATTGCATGTAAGAGAAATGTCTACTTTTTTATGGATATATTTGATTATTTTGGAATAAATAATATTTGCAACAATCACACAAAAAAAAAATTAATAAATAAAGCTGTGAAATGAATTTTGTAATTGCATGTAAGAGAAATGTCTACTTTTTTATGGATATATTTGATTATTTTGGAATAAATAATATTTGCAACAATCACACAAAAAAAAATTAATAAATGAAGCTATGAAATGAATTTTGTAATTACATGTGAGAGAAATGTCTACTTTTTTATGGATATATTTGATTATTTTGGAATAAATAATATTTGCAACAATCACACAAAAAATTAAATTAATAAATAACTTTAGGCAACAACATGTGTAAGTACATGTGAGATAAATATTCACTTTTTTCTTTAGGGGCATATTCTCACATAACTCATATCTTTAAAATTACACGTTCAACTCAATCAGCGAAAAAATTTGCAACAATCACAGCCAAAATTAAATTAATAAATTATGCTATGGAATAACTTGTATGTACATTTAAGATAAATGTTCACTTTTTTATGAGCATATTTGATTATCACAAACTAAATAATACTCACTGTTTTCATGGAATTACTCACACAACTCTATCAGCGAAAATATTTGCAACAATCATAGAAAAAAACTAATTTAATAAATGACACTTTGCATCTACGTGTAAATGACTTTTGTACGTACATACAAGATAAATAATAACTTTTAAAATAAATAATAATATTTGATTACCATTAAACTATTAAAAGTCAACGTTCATCGATAAACAAATAAGTTATTAGCTTGTTTACTGGTTAATCGTTTGGAAATGTATGTTCATACATTTAAATGTTCGTTATTGATTTTAAACATATTAATGTTTAGTTTCACGTACTTCTATAATAACTTTTTATTTTTATTATTTATTTGCTTGAGTTTTATGATCAAACTGGAAATTTCTTCTACATGCTGATGTGTGATTTTAAATTAACGTAAATGGAAATCTCAAGTACATAGAAATCTTTTATACAATGCACTAATTTTAAACAAAATATCGTTCAGTGTCGTTTTAAACAATATGCAGGAAAGCCAGACCTTTTCTATTTTATTGTGAAATAGGGTGATGTCTTAGCTTCTAAATAGTATAAAAGTTATTATGTCCCTTTAAGTGCTAAGATAACTTTAACGCTCACAGTTAGATTACAGATATGTGGCTTTTTGATGTAAGTTTTCTGCTACTGAAATCAGTCACTTAGTTTTCACCATTGTCGACGAAGACTGGAATGTATAATGAAAACTTGATTATAGACTAATATACAAGATGAAAAACAGCTAAGAAAATTCATAATGACATTTTGATCTAAGGGCCTACTATAATAAACCCTCGCAGAAAATTAAGTGCAAAGCAATTGTAACGCAAAAAACTGAGATTAGTTAAACAATACAATAATATTGTAACTACAAGTTTGTACAAGTAATTTTAATATAGAAATCACCTAACTAACACAGAATTGTTTATTATTTATAGTAGAAAAAAAACGAGTGTGCTTTAGACCACACGACTGAAGTAAATCTTCAAATTCACAAAATGTGAACTTTAAAATGAATTTACAATTTTATTCACTTTAAACGTAGAATATTTAATGTATTGAACAAAATAATAATTTACAGAATTGTTCAAGAAGGAAATTAAATTATAAAATAATAAAAAAATCACCGTTCGCGTAACGCTAGTAAACTCGCATATATATATATATATATATATATATGTATATATATATATATATATATATATATATATATATATATATATATTTCATGCGCTGTCTATGAGAGGAAGAGAGAAAGAAAATGTGCGCGCGCACTGCTCTCTCTTGCTCCTACAGTGTGACACAGACAATAGGCTTGCACTGTGTCTTAGATATACGAAACATAACTGGCTATGAGAGAAAGAGAGAAAGCAAATGTGTGCTCGCACCTCTCACTCTTGTCCCTACAGTAATATACGAAACGTAACTCTCTCTCTTTCTGTCTTCACTAACTTATATCTCCCTCTCAACTTCCGTTCGCCTCGCCCGATCACACTTTTTGTAACGCTCTCGTCACGCATTCACCAGCTTACTCCCCAAGTCAAGCGTGCGTAAAGCAGTTTTACTTCAAAAATGTTTTATTGGATGTAGACAATGAAGAGCTAAAAATATTATTACTAGTCCAAATGAAATGAAGATAATTGGAGTTATTAATTTAAGAATTTTTTCTTACAAAATGAAGGATTACTTATTACATTAGGCGTATTATTTTTTTTAAAAGAATTAATGTTAAAACATAGAACGTTTTTTTAAAAAGAAAAAAATATTATGCGTTACGATTTGATGTGAATTTTAAACAAAATATCGTTAGTAAACGCAAAGTTAATTTAGCTGAGCCAAATAAAATGAGACCTCCATCGTAGACGCGTATAAATATTTTTATTTACCGTAATACATTAAATCCAAGTATATTATTATTTTTATAATTATCGTAATCCATTAAAATCAACGCATATCAACATTTTATTATATTCCTATCGTGATGCGTTAAAGCCCACGTATATCACTGTTTTAATTTTACCGTAATACTTTTAATTTAACGTGTTTCAATATGTTTATTCATATTCTGATACATTAAAGCCAACGTATATCAATGTATTTAATCCCTACCATAAAGCGGATAAATCAACGTGTGTTAACATTTTTATTCTTACTGTAGTACATTAAGCGCAATATGTATCAACATATTTACTCTTGTACAGGTTTTACGAGGCAGCAGCATATACGAAAACAACTATAAGCTTTTTAAAAGGATTTTC
The DNA here is from genome assembly GCA_039881145.1 of Druceiella hillmani. Lineage (NCBI taxonomy): Eukaryota > Metazoa > Arthropoda > Insecta > Lepidoptera > Hepialidae > Druceiella > Druceiella hillmani. Next base: position 4,184,489 of record JAYKKI010000082.1, on the reverse strand, counting down.
ACTGTTATTTAGTTTCGTTTACAGGATAACGTACAAACGATCATGCTGAGATATGAGAGTTAAACTATAAATTTGAGAGAAACTTTTAATTGCAAGTTTTGGTACGGAAAATTCATCGTGCTAAGTTCTAATCCTATTTGTTTAAAATGTCACTGTGGTGAAGTTGCTGCGTTGTTGCTGCTGTTAAAACTTATTTGTAACCATACTCTATGATATATTAACACAATAGTACGTACAAAGCGTTCTGTAATTAATTTTGAACATGTTTGATAGAAACTTTGTAATTAGTCGTCAATTAATTGAATATATAATAATACGGTAAACAATACTTTGTAATAAGGGTTTCTATGGAGCCTTTGTAATTCCAATTAAAGTTTAAATTCCCTATAACAATTGATGTTAAGTATGGAAATACCATCTGTATTTATTTTAAGAATAATCAATTTTTCTTGTAGGCTTATAACATTTTTCTGATATATCATGTAGACATTCACACACACACATATATAAATACATCTATATATGTATATATATATATATATATATATATATACATATATATATATATATATATATATATATATATATATATATATATATATCGAAAAAACATACATAGGTAATTTTCCTCAACTAATGAATAGTTTATTTAATTTTTCCAAATTTTTCAAATAGTCGTTTCTTTTGTTAAAATTGGTTTTGTTACATTTCAAACTTCATGCAAAGTAAATCATACGCAAAATGTAGAAATAAATTAAAAAAAAATCCGTAAAGTAAATTTGGAGTTTCGTCGGTGTCACCGCCGCTTCAAGATCGCTTCATAAGAGATGCGCATTTCATTTTGAATAATTCACACTGACATTCGTCACTGTGAGCCTAATATTAAAAGGTCCTCTTTGTTTCCAAGGGATCCTAGGACCTTTTTATATTTAACAGTCAATCTTATTTGAAGACGCAAGCAATTATTTTGATTCCCTACAAAATAGGCGGTTTTTGAGATTCCTTTTAGGCATCTTTGACCTTTAATAAATATATTGTGTTCATTGGCCTTTAATTAAATTTTTTGGGTTTATTTGCATTTAATCTAATTAACGTTTCGTTGTTTTCCACGTAATTTTGATGAATAAACATTTATGGTTTCACTAGTAAGTTACAAACAAATATATATATATATATATATATATATATATATACATATATATATATATGTATATATATATTTGTTTGTAATAACTTGAAGGTAGCTTTTAAACCGGTGTTTTATTTCAGAACAATTTTATTTCAAGAGTTTGGTAGAGCTTCTATCATGAAGTTTTACATGTGACTTCCTCAAGAACGGTAGTATTGTTTTAAGTTACTTATCATTTTGAAAATAAGGATTTAAAACACCTAATGCTATTTATTTCTCAATTCTATGTAAGTGGAATTCTAACCAGATCTTCCTTGTTAATTACCTCTGCGGCAAATTAAATATGGAATAAAATGTATATTAAAGAAAATTTCGTTGAAATTATCACCGGATGCAGTGGATCTCAAAATGTGGTCGTCCTTTGTGATTCACATGTTGAATTCTTTGAAACATTATCCTAATTTTCACCGCGTATAGCGCAAGTTGGAATATCCTTATGTATCGTCATCAATACGCGGGAGTAATTTATAATATTCTATTTTATTTATATCCTACTGTCCTAGTAAGTATATTATACTACTGAATATGTTCATAAGTTTAATGTCACAATTTTTTCACACTGAAATTAGTTTTGCTGTGAAACGAATTATGGCTCGACGAGTTTTAAATGAAACTTCAGGCAGGTAAATTTTGAATATATTTGGCGTTAATTTTGTAGAAATTCATTATTCACGATTAAATGAAACTACGTGATGTAGTATTATTTATATTTTCTTTAAGTTCTTTACCACGACCTAGGTTTCGTTGTATTACAACATCTTCAGGTGGGCTATTAGTAAAGATCTTTGCTAACAGCCCACCTGAAGATGTTGTAATACAACGAAATCTAGGTCGTGGTAAAGAACTTAAAGAAAGTAGAAATAATACTACATCACGTAGTTTCATTTAATCGTGCAGTTAAATTTACTTAAAAAAATTTACTGAAGCAAATTGAACAATACGAATTTCGTCAAAATGTTATTCATTAAGGTAAAATAGTATATTTGAAGTTTAACATCGAAAAATCGTAAACGGAATCTCTCAAAATTCTTATCCAGTACTAACTCACTCGAAGGAGTGTACAAAAATGTGAGCTATCATCAGACACCTGGCAGATGTAAAAATCAAATTTTCTTTCACTATAACTATTACCAACACTGTAACTCATATTTTAAATTATTAAATGCTTTTAACGTTTTAAGACAGTTTAATGCGAAACGTTGATACGAACGAGTAAAGTTGTGAACTTTAGTAAATAAGAAACAATTTTGATGAGCTAGCATATACGTAAAGTAGCGTATGAATAGAATAGTAGAGAGGCAAGCGTGAAGACGAAAAGAGCCGATAAGATACGAAGCGCGCCATTAGATGCTCACGATCAGATCAAAAAAATTTCTCCAAATTCTATAAATATATATATGTATACATATATATATATATATATATATATATATATATATATATATATATATATATATATATATATATATGTATAATGTAAAGGTATATACACATTATATCAAAGTGATTTATTTTACTGATGATATTGGTACGATATTATTTACGTTTTGTAATACCAGTGGTATTATAAATTTACTCGCCCATTCATATAACGAAACTTCGGCAATCTGTATTTTTAAAATAATATTTTGTATTTAATCCGTATGGACGACACGTCACTGTATAATATACGTATAAATATTAAACGTACTAATACTTAATAATCGTACGGTTAAGCTAATATTATAAAGGGAATCTCATCGGTGAATTGATTTTATTTGCACGATATTATCGTCCACATACACGTATGTGGACGATAGTATCGTTCCGCAATTGGTCTTGAATAAGTATATGTACAATATATATAACCATTAAAGCCGTATTGTTGGCTCTACCGAGTTAGAGTGTACATTACCTAAATCCACCAGCAAAAGTAGGCAATCAAATAAGGTTTCCGACTTTAAATAAGTAAAGCCAACATTAACGGGTCAGCAGCCGTTAAAGAGGTAAAACTGTTATGGCTGTCAATAATAATCGATTCTTATAGGTTAACATGGTTATCAGATTAAGGTGAAACTGTACCTTAGACACTAATTTTATTATGGAGAAAAAGTTTTATATTTTATTGTATAAAGGAAGTTCAAAAACGAATGGTTTTACCTTAAACTGCACAATAGCATTTTTCTATTTAAACCACGTTACACGTACCGTGTCTAGGCATCGGAAGAAATGGTCAAAGATACTCAAAAAAATACGCGGTTGTGAAGGGCCAACAGAAAATAATTGTTTGTGCAACTTTTCACTTCGAAACAAAAATGTACGTTACATTTTCAAGAACAATATATATATATATATATATATATATATATATATATATATATATATATATGAACAAAACAATATTTAGTACGTTAATATTTTGTCAAACTTTATAAGTAATAATACTAGTCAACATTCAGCATCCATTTCGGAGGCTAAATTTTGGAATTCCAGCATATGTTTATTGTATCCACAATCCCCATATAAAAATCCGTCTGAGTTACTACGCTTTTATGACACTGAAATGTCAATATAATAACTAATTATAACAAATACATCTGCAAGACGCATATGTGCCAATCGGTTACAGAGTTTCAAACAGACTTGTTTTTTTATAGAAGTTTATCTAAAAAAACAATATGTTATGTTGATGAAACTATCATAATAATTATTCAAATGAATTTTTATTAATTAACTAAGAAATTAAATCGAAATAAAACAATCAAACAATATATAAAATAATAAATACATTCCATCAAAGGTTAATATTAAATTGAGAAAAAATACTACGTTGGAACAAACGTAGTTTCTTGAACGGAAATATTAAAAAATAATATAACGAAGCAAGAATTTAATCGGCGAAGAGAAAATTGCAAAACTCTCGGAAACACAGGAAAACTTTGCGGAAAGTGGAAAATTAAGATTGCGCCGTCAAACCACCGGAAAACAACAAAAATAATAAGGGGCCGGCGTCGGAGCGGGCAGTAACAAGTTATTCGCGAACTCTTTAATTAAATGAAAACTTCGACCTCTTTTCATGAAGTTCAGAACTCATCTGTGGAAGTCCAAGTTAATTTTTCGTTCGAAGGATCGTTGTAGCTGATGTTTCCATGTCATTTATTAATATACGTTTTGACGTACGATGATAGCTTAAATATCGATTCTAATGATAACCGAGACAATCGGATAAAGCTGTGAAACAATACAAACAGCGCGCGAAAGTTAAACGCTCCCCGGGGCAAACGATTTCACCTGCCGCTCTTCCGTAATGATACTCGAAACAATTCGCGAAGTGAACATAAAAGTTTGCGGCGGGCGGGCGGGCGCGGGGTGCGGGGCGCGCAGGCGCCGCGGCGGGCGGCGCGCGCCGTCAGTGCACGGCCGAGCGTCGCGCGGACCGCCCGCCTGCCGCACGCCATGCGCGCCCGCGCCGCCTGCGCCGTGCTCGCGGTCTGCTGCCTCGGGGCGCGCGCGCACCAAAACACGAGCGCGCCCGCCCACTGCGCCGACGGCCTCGCGCTGCCCGCCTGGCGCCCGCACGACGCCGAGGGGCTCAGCCTAGCGGGACGCGGCCTGGTTTACTTCCTCGCGCTCCTCTACCTCTTCATCGGCGTCTCCATCATATCGGACCGCTTCATGGCCGCCATCGAGGTGATCACGTCGCGCGAGAAGGAGGTTCGCGTGCGACGACCCGGCGGCGACCAGATCGTCGTCGTGCGCGTCTGGAACGAAACGGTCGCCAACCTCACGCTCATGGCGCTCGGCTCGAGCGCACCCGAGATTTTGCTCTCTGTCATCGAGATTGCTGCCAAAAAGTTCCAGGCGGGCGATCTTGGTCCCGGTACAATCGTCGGATCGGCCGCGTACAACCTCTTCGTTATAATAGCGCTCTGCGTCGTCGTTATTCCCGACGGTGAGGTGCGCAAGATCAAGCACCTTCGCGTCTTCTTCGTCACAGCTACGTGGTCCGTGTTCGCGTACGTGTGGCTTTACCTCATTTTGGCTACCATCTCTCCCGGCGAGGTCGAGGTGTGGGAGGGCGCGCTCACCTTTCTCTTCTTTCCTGCAACGGTGATAACAGCCTACGCGGCTGACCGCCGTCTTATAATCTCTAAGTACCTTCGGAAAGGCTACCGCGTCAACGAGCGAGGCGTGATCGTGCAGGCCGAGGGCGATGGTTCTGTGGAGCTCGCCCTCAAACCGGACGGCGACGAGCCACTCGACGATGAGGAGGGACGCGAACTGGAACGTTCGCGACGCGAGTACGTTCGCGCCCTACGCGATCTGCGCAAGCGGCATCCTGACGAGGATCACGACACCGTCGAACGCATGGCGCTCGAGACAATTATGAGCCGCGGGCCCAAGTCTCGTGCTTTCTACCGCGTGGCCGCTACGCGCAAAATGACCGGAGGTGGTGATTTCTCACGCAAAATATCGGAGCGCGCGCAAAGCGATCTTAGTGAGGTGAAGGCCGAGTTGCAGCGGCGCGGTTCGACATCACCGGCGGCTGCAGAGACGCGCGGGGCAAGGGTGCTCTTCGAGCCGGCACACTATACCGTCATGGAGAATTGCGGCGAGTTTGAGGTGCGCGTCGTGCGCTGTGGCGACACGACGCGCGAGGCCTCCGTGCGCTGGAGCACGGAGGATGGTACAGCTGAGGCGGGCTCGGACTACGTAGCAGCCGAAGGTACGCTTGCTTTTGGACCCGGGGAGACCGAAAAGACGCTACGTCTTGAAGTAATCGACGACGAGGTCTTCGAGGAGGATGAGCACTTCTACGTGGTGTTGCGCGACGCGCGCGGAGCCGCGCTCGCCTCACCCTCGACCGCTACCGTGGTCATCCTCGACGACGACCATTCGGGTCTGTTTTCGTTCGCGGAACGCGACCATGAGCTCATGGAGTCGGCGGGCACGTACGAGCTGCGCGTTACGCGGTGTGCTGGCGCCCGCGGCCGCGTACGCGTACCCTACTGGACCGAGGATGGCACCGCCAAGGCCGGCGCCCAGTACGAGCCGGCGCGCGGTGAAGTTATCTTCGACAACAACGAGACAGAGTGAGTACTTTTTCAGTTTCGTCCATCCTGTGCGAGTATGAATGTAACCTTGACTTTGCGCCGTACTGTCAATGTAATAATAAATTGCTTCGAAGCCCGAACAACTTTCATATAACTCGCCAATCGATATGTCAACCAAAGTTAACTTTTAGTCCTCAGCGAACGTGGTTCCAAATGTAATATACATTTATCTGAAATGTTATTCATTTTATATGCCGTTATCAATGTTTCTTTCTATATTTGTCTCTTAAATATAATAAAACTGATAACTTTACTAAGTAGAGTTAAGAGTAATATCATTATCGATTAGTTTTCTCACTTTTTTTCCATATGAAAAGTTTATAACTATTTCCTTTTTATTTGCCCATAAGTACTTATAGAAATCGATAAAAAAGCAAGGTGTATCAGATTGCCTTTTAGTTTTAAGTTTATATAAAATAATATGGGTCAGGAAAACAGGATTTGATTCTCAAGTATTTGTCGGTGCTTTTAATAAATACTTCACTTGTTTTTTGGAATCACGTCTTAAGTAATCAAAAAAGAACTACCGATTGATGAGTAATACTGTCGTAGATATTAATATTGACGCTTTAATCGCTTTGACAGTAGACCGAGGGGGCGTGGCCGTGGGTATTCAGAGCGTCAGGTCAAGGATATCGTATTTCTTACTTTAGTTGCTAGCCACGTTTGCCACCGTGTAACTTATTATGCTCTTTCGATTACTTTACTGATGTTTCGATTTTCTGTTAAGGTACCTATCCGTAATGTCGCACTTTTCTCTACCGAGGTGACAGTGTTGCTGTAGTGCTTTATTGTACTGAAATATTTAATTTTTTCCTAAATTTTCAATTTTCTTGTAGGTCAGTAAACGTTTCCATCCGAATCGTTATGGTTTTCATCATCTTTTTCTTTGTACAGTTCAATAGCTTCGACTACGTATCTAACATATTTTTAAAAATTATTTTCTTAATTTTTTTTTCTCTATATATCTTTTCTAGATTTTTATTTCTTCTTCTGTATCCCGGTTGTTCCAGTAATATATAATAGAGTTATATTAACGGCATTCTATCAATGTAATTGTTTTTAGAAAATAACATTGTATTGCGTATAAGTGTATTTATAATAAATATTATATTTTAAAATTAAAATGTCCATCGAATATAGCCAAATCGTATTTATGATATTAAGAAGTGTCTAGGATATGACATGAGTAAATAGGTTTTTAAAAAAAGAAATTGAAGTTCTACTATCCATTTTCAATTTTTCATCAGCAGTTTCAAGTAATGTAGATAACTATAGGACTCTATTTTATGTCTGTTTAAACAGACTCTTGGGCGGGCGGTTTCATTAAGTGGTTTTTTAAATTGAAAATCACTTGTAATTTTGGCAACTAAGAAGTAATGACAGCCTTGAACGTGAGTGGAGAATTAATAATTTCTTAATTTAATATTTCAACGAGTAGAATTAGGAAACTGAAAAAAATTACAGCAGTAATTAAATAGCTATAGCTATTTAATTACTGCGGTAATTTTTTTATATATCTATATTTTATATATATATATATATATATATATATATATATATATATATATATACATTTAATATATCTATACAGATAGAGACGAGAAAATTAATAGAGAGGAAGAAATCGGTCAATTGAGTATAGGAATACTTAAAAAGTAATATTCTGTGGTTGTCTACATCACTTGAAATTTTTAAAGATTGTGTCTCCTAAACTTTTAAATAATATAATATCTCTTGAAGTAATTTAATTGAAAGTGCCAATTAAATGCTAGTACTTTGACTTTTATCACATTATTGTTGAAAATTAGAGGCCGGAAATCATGGAAAATTATGAAAATTAATATTTTTTCCAACAGAAGTTAATAATGAGTACCGGTAAATGAAACCTTAAGTTCATTTGGAAAGATCCATTCAATGACACTTTGATTTAATGCGCGAAAAAAATTTGCGTCTAATTTGTATATAAATATGGGAGGGGGGAACGGGCGTTATAAATCTTTCACGTCAAGTTTTTAGATGAGTTTGGAAAGGTACAAGAATTTTATAAGAACGCCTAATTTATATGTAAGTATGGGAGGTATAGAATTCTACATCTAATTAAATAAAAATTTTACGTCTAATTTATAGATGAGTCTGGAGAGGTAGATATATATCTGGAGAGGTATAAGAATTTTACATCTAATTTATATATAAGTATGGAGAGGTATAAGAATTTCACACCTAATTTGTATATGTGTATGTCTGGAGAGGTATAAGAATTTTACATCTAATTTATATGTAAGCATGGAGAGGTATAAGAATTTTACATCTAATTTAGATATGTGCATGTCTGGAGAGGTATAAGACTTTTACATCTAATTTGTATGTAAGTATGGAGAGGTATAACAATTTCACACCTAATTTATATATGTGTATGTCTGCAGAGATATAAGAATTTTACATCTAATTTAGATATGTGCATGTCTGGAGAGGTATAAGACTTTTACATCTAATTTGTATGTAAGTATGGAGAGGTATAATAATTTCACACCTAATTTATATATGTGTATGTCTTGATAGGTATAAGAATTTTACATCTAATTTATATGTAAGTATGGAGAGGTATAAGAATTTCACGCCTAATTTATATATGTGTATGTCTGGAGAGGTATAAGAATTTTACATCTAATTTAGATATGTGTATGTCTGTAGAGGTATAAGAATTTTACACCTAATTTTGATATGAGTAAGGGAGATATTAAAAATTTACGTCTAGTTTGTATATATATATATATATATATATATATATATGGGGGATATAAGAATTTCACATAGAATTTATTTGTAAGTATGGTGAGATATTAAAATTTCATGTCTGTTTTATATATAAATATGCGGAAGCATATGAATTTTCCACCAGATTTATATATAAATATGGGGAGGTATAACTTTATGTTTAATTTATTTATAAGTTTGGAGATGTAAAATAATTTTATATCTTTCGTAAATACGGGGAGGTATGTTAATGTTTTTATTTTTATTTTACTGTTTTTTAATTAAATTTCCTATCTGAACCATACTCGTAAAATTTTATGTACTTGAGACTAAAACTGTACACACAGTATACACAGTGAAACAAATATTCTTATAACTTATACAGTACTGTATAAGTTATAAGGATATTTGTTTCACTATGAAGGAACTCTTAAAATTTATTTTCTCAAAAACATTCAAAACAAAACGTATATAAAATAGTATATAGTGATCCAATTTAGCTAACGAGTCAATAACCTGCTCGTTTGGATACGCCCCAATTAGTCCTGAGGCGTTTTCTAGGTATCCGTGTTTATATTAACGACAAAACCTAAAATGTTGCTGTTTCTGTAAGAGGATTAAAAGAGGGATTAATATATATATATATATATATATATATATATATATATATTACGTATACGTAAGCAAACATATTTCTATTTGATTTTTGTATACGGCTTAGATATTTCCGATTTTTAGGCTAACTTATATACATATATCACAAAGTGCATAGTTTTGATTTGTTTTTGACGGTTCCTTAGTCAAATTTGAATCAGGTTTATTTATGTCCGTCTGTCCATCCGTATGTCGATATCCGATTATAATAAAATTTTACTAAAAGACGTAGCTGAATTACCAACATGGACCAATGGACACCATCCATTGGTATATTCTTGAAGAGATCTTTTCAAGTATAATCGAAAATGCCTAATAATATTTTCTGATAAAGTGTTTACTTTGCGGGATATAAGTTTTTAAAGTGTTGGGAAATTTGAGCTTCCATCTCCTCACCTCCCCTTTAACTTATTAATATCATTCAATGCAACATATGTTTAGTCAATTTGCATTAATAAATTAAAGAGACTTAACTAGAGAACTTATTTGTATTACGCCTCTAAAGAAAAGTAGGAAAAAAATACAATTTATGCAGTAATTAAATAGCTATAGACATTTAATATATATATATATATATATATATATATATGTATATATATATATATATATATATATAAATATATATATATACATATATATATATATATATATAGATAGAGGTGGGAAAATGAATAGTAGAGGAAAAAAATCGGTCAAGTGAGTGTAGGAATATTTAAAAAGTAATGTTCTATAGTTGTCTATATCACTTGAAATTTTTAAACATTGTTTCTCTTAAATTTTTAAATAATGTAACATATCTTGAAGTAATTTATTAAAGAGACATAGGCAATGAACTTATTTGTGTTACGCCTATATGGCAGTAAATATATTTATTAAGTGAAAAACAATACTGATATTCAAAAATAACTTAATTGAAATTCTATCTACTTTAAATGATCAAACTATATATCTACCTTATTTATAGAACCCCTGTAATACGATTTTTATTTGTACTTAATCGGTTCATATCTTATTGTGATTTTTCGTGATAGATTATAGATATCTATCACGAAAAATTTCTCCAAAGAACCATCTATAAGAGCACTAGAACATGAATGTTATTTTAAATATTCACATAAAAAAAATTAATAGCCATAAACACAAGTTTACAATTTATAAATGTAATAAAATTGTAACAGAGTATATTCTGTACATGGAAAACATTTTTTAAAAGAGTAATTTATTTAGCACAGAATCATTGTAGAAGCCCGAAAAACTGTTTTTATAATATATGTCTGTCTCGCTTTCTGTATATGTTAATTTGTTCGCTAATCACGCGAAATCAATTGGACCAATTTTGATGAAATTTGGTACGGTAATAGTTTATACCCTCAAGCAACGTATATGAACGTTTTATCTGGATATTACAGCTTAAAAAGACCCTTGACTTGGCTAACATTACAATATTGGTATTGCTAACGACATCTATTAACGTTCTTAGTAATAATAATGATAATAGTAATAATAGTTTTGAGAGTGAAACTAAATTGGTAAGGAGAGCAATTATACATATATGTATAATTTTTTATACATTTCTAACCCAAGAATATACGTATTTACATAACGAGTCCAAGTCAATATGTTTTCTTCTCCTTTCACTCGTAACAATAAGTATTTTTATGGTCAATGCCGCTAAAGTTTCTAGAATGCCGAATACCAAATCGTATACGGTGTTTAAAAATATATGCTAGTATATTGATTTGTCGTGTAAAGCAAAATTCATACGGAAGTTACTTGAAGTTATAAGTTATATAGATATTTTTTTATTCATTCCTAGCTGACGATGGCAGTGGAGGGCGGTTCTTTAGCCAATACGTTGCTGTAAGAGCCCACCGTTCCCTGACCTCGTTAAGGATAACCTTCCATAATTGGCTATGGTTATAGTTTCTTCGAGAATCGAAAGTTGGTTCTAGAGATCCTCGTCAATGTAACTATTCCATATCTTCGTTGATGCGGTGCATTGCATTTTACAGGCGGTTGATATCCCAGGTAGAAGAGATGCTTGAGTAGTGAATGAGTTAGATAATGAATGATAAAAGGAATTGAAAAGCATAAATGGAGTTTGAAGTTCATAGTTCATGAAGGCCTTCAGATTGGATCTCACTTTATGGAAAAATTAAATGGTGGAAAATCGTTAATAATTAAAAAAAATAAAAATGATCCAAAATTACTTCGTTTGACATTACGACGGAATTAGTAAAATAGAATAAGGATATAAAATTGATATCGATTAGATTAAAGTGGTTTTCTGTAACAATAATTGGCTTCCATATATTTGGATGTAAAAGTTCGGAAGTTCATTTCTAATGTATATGTGGCCTTTACTTTTGTGGCAGCATAGGGCAAGGTCGATCGTGAGATTTTTTCGATGAACATAAACATATGTTGGCGGCATGCAGCCCAACCATGAAAAAGTTATATTGGGTCATAACGGTTTATCTACATAAAAATTTACGAAAGTAAGTTTATTCTTTACCACTATACCAAATTTAATGGAACTTGCACAGATATGTTTTTGGTTCATTGAAAGTGATACAGGCTTTTTATTAGCCCAGTGCAGCACTAAGTAGTTATATATATATATATATATATATATACACATATAAAAAAAAAAGAAAAATATGTATATATATATATATATATATATATATATATATATATATATATTGCATAGGTAATTTACGATGTTTTTGGATGATAAATATTACTGTAAATATTTTCATGTACAGATCACAATTTTGACAGATGATACAGATCACAATTTTGGCAAAAATATGATGTTCATAAAGTCACAACCATCTCACGACTCATAGTGGGCTTACTGGAGAAGCTACTGATAATAATTTATATGGACACCATGACGGCAGATAAAAGAGGAGGTGAAGTTATCAAGGAGCGGAAAAGATAATCATTTTCCCATCGTTCTATTTGTGAATTTGTGAATAAGAGAAAAACTGCAACAAGTATTATTTAAATTTCGAATTATTTATATATCGTACAGTGAAGTGATAAAAGGTATCACTTTCACTGCCTGCTGTGAAAGTCGTTTCTCTATTAAAGTGGGATTCGTAGCTCTACGATAAAAGATTTGAAGTTCTTCAGAGATTTTAATAATAAAAATACTAAGAAAAACAGTTTGCAAGCAACATTTCACAAGATACTTAAAATGAGCAATCTTTTCAGAAGTTCCCGGCATGAAAGGAGAAATCCTCATAATGAAAGAAGGAATCCTCATGATCGACATATCTGTCCTTGATAACGCGGTTTGTCTACACTAGCTCAAACTTTTTGCAGCTTTAGACTCTTGTGCATGAACTTTTGTAAGTAGATGCTTTGAATGAAGATGCCAATTAAAATATAAAAAAAATAATAAAAATAATGTATACCTCCTGATGGATGTAAAGTAGGTTCGAATTTTTTTTTGCGCCTCCTATTTAGTTGAATATCTTAATCCTATCTAGGTCTTTTAAAATTAAATTCAGGTTCTATTAATTAATAATTTTTTAATTACGAGTTTGGGTCTACGCTTCCTTAGCTTTGTCAAGTAATTCCGATATCGATGCAGGTTTATCCACCACTCAGGGTACGTGGTTAGGGTATTTTTTCATCATACACATCTAATTTTTATATCAATAATGTGTGTGCTATTAATTTTCTAATGAATAAATATCACTATCCAAGCAAATTTTTTTTTGCAAAATTTATAAACATGAAATAATGTAGATCACAGAATATTTTTACTTTTGATAAAGAGATATAATATGAATCTTTATGAATCTTTCTTTACCGTAAAATAATTTGGAACTTTTTATTTATATTTAAAAAAAATATAAAAAAAACGAAAATTGTTTTCTTAATGAAAACTAGAAATATTCATGCTTTTGATTAGAATTTTAATAATAGCTTTCCTATTTCAATTAATTTGCATCAACAATTTCCAGAGTATATTTTTATTATATTCTTTGGCGAATATTTTATTAAAAACATAGCCGGATTTTATACGGTTAGTACGAATTTTTTTCATCTATTAAAAAATAAGCTTGTGATAAGCAAGCGAGTAGATAGACGGACTAGTAGCAAAACTAGTAGGATCTTTGTGTACACAATTTTAAAAATTACGACAAAATCCTAAAGATTTTTGTTTACGACATACTTAAATATTATTATAAATTACTCATACATCTTTTCATCGTTGTCGCAATAAAAGTCCTGACAGATCATTTATCATTAAATTCGGGTTAACATCTAGTTATTTCGAGTTGGGCCAAGGTTTCGTAACGCTATCCACGTGTAGTGTAACCGCAAGTCCGGTAACTACGAGCAGACGACGCCAGTCTAGGCTTAGCGGCGCCCGGGTAGTCTACGGAGGGCGCCGGGGGCTCCAATTGTCGCTAATTCCTCTCCCGGACCCGCATAAAGACGAGTATTTATGGATATAGTTGCGTGATGATATTTGTGAGAGCTAAGAGGATTGAAGGTAAGAAAACAAGGTTATTTCAGTTAAATAATTCACATAAGATAAGTCGCGTGATATTCACGGCTATGTCCAAAGTACAAGTTTTAGTTTCAGAAATGGAGTTTTTAACCTGAAAAAAGATTTTAGTTTGAGTTGGAAATATGTCTGTTCATTAGAAATATCTTTCTCTGCAGCTTTGTAAATTATCTTCTATGTCAATGCTGATTTCAACTTCATTCAGTATACGTTACAAGGACTTTTTTATTCTTATCTTGTCGGCTTAAATTTTGGTTTTATTACTTGTTTGCTATTAATTTTCAAAGTAAAAATGTTAGTACTTCCTATTTAGAAAATAAAAAAATAAAAACTTTGGAATATTTGGTAAAAGTGTAAAATAATAATAAGTATATTGTACCTTATCGTGTTTGCTAAGTGTTAAGTAAAAATGTTAATTCTTTTTATTTAGAAAATAAAAAAATAAAAATTTTGGAATATTTGGTAAAAGTGTAAAATAACAATAAGTATATTGTACCTTATCGTGTTTGCTAAGTGTTAAGTAAAAATGTTAATTCTTTTTATTTAGAAAATAAAAAAATAAAAACTTTGGAATATTTGGTAAAAGTATAAAATAACAATAAGTATATATTGTTACCTTATGATGAGACGTATCAAATGGACCTTCCATTATCGCTATGTAATGTAGTACTCATTTATATGAAAAATGAAATAAAAAGCAGAAAGAATCATTAAACAAAAAGTTAAAAGAAAGTTGCACAAAATTCCTTACCACACTTCATTATCCCTTAACGTGGCGGGAAATCTATATTTATTTTATAAACATTTATGAAAATGAACATTGAAGGAAAACTGATAACCTTCTGAACGCTTCCACATGATCGTTGTAAACAATTTAAATAGAAATTACAATTAAAGTATTGATGATAGAGAAAAAGCAATAAAACACGTTGATGTATGTTCTTCATATTAAAATACAACCAAAAATGTTTTAATCATACATTTATGGTCTCTACCTTAAAAGAAAAAAAAATCCTTTCAAGATCACTCACGTGTCTGTCCGTATGTCCGTCATAGTCGTTTTTTCTCAGAAACAGCTTGATGTAGAAACTTGAAATTTGGCACAGTAATAAAACATATTAACCTGTACATGTCGCAATTGCAGTCAAAACCAAAAAATGTTCATTTGGAAATTTTAGGTAGAGCAAACTAACTACTTGAAAAAAAATTAAATGCATGTGTGGTGCGGGGTGTCATTTGGAAGAGCTAGTAATAAAGACCTTAAAAATATATTTTTTTCATAATATAGTGAAAAACATGCAAAAAAATATGTTTCTTCCTTATTTTTGAAACTACTAAATTAAACCCTGCAAAAAAATACGAGTTTTCAGAAGCGAGCGTAAAGGTTGTAGAAAATCTCTAGCGATGCTTCTAGATGTGAAAATTTTAAAAATATTTCCCATGTTTTTACGCCCACAAAAGATAGAGGAGGCAATACATTTTTTTTATTTTCAAAATCGATTTCGTAGAAAATCACATATTATGCACTTATTTTACACCATCAACTTTATAATTAAATTTTTCTCAACTACATGAAACTACATGATATAGTATTATATCTACTTTATTTAAATTCCTTACCACGACCAAGGTTTCGTTGTGAACAATCGACTTTATTTAAAATATTCATAAAACAAGTGAAGAGTGGGTAAAAAAGGTCTTCAAAAATATTTTTTCTCATTTTGCATATCACATAGAGTATCATTTGAAAGGATTGTTATGAGGAATAGAGAAACATTTTCACTATTTTAAATCGCATATTTCAAAATGCAAAAATACGGCATACCATTCCTCTATTTTCGAAACCACTTAGTAGAAAATATATGAAAACACAAGATTGCCAAAATCTGACATGATGATTACAGGAAAACTCTAGCGATTATACTAGATTTTTTAATTTTTGCAGTATGAACCATATTTTTAGGCATATGAAAGATATAGCATATAATACGTTGCAATATGTTTACGTTGTGACAAATTAATATATTTGAATGGTTTAATAGAAATATTATTTACGCTTAAATGTTTACAAGTGGCAAAATGTGTATGGATCTCTCGTGGTGCGAGTTATACTCGTGCTTGACAAGTTTTTTCAGAATCAAAATATTTGCTAAGTTAGTGGAATGGTAACATAAAACGGTTTACTAGAACGTTATAGACTCAACGCTTGCATACGTACCACACGCGATTGGTGCACACTTCATATGTGCACAAAACTTTTTTGTGACGTGGTTTCAGTAATGCGTAATATTAGCATATTCATACCGAAAATTTGACAGATTTGGTTTTAATTTCAGTTCAGGTTTAAATTACTTATGTTGAAGAGGGGAGTGCTATTAATTACGTTTCCATCTCTCTGTAGATTTACACGAAAAATTTAATAGAGACACAGCGTATGATTTCAATGAACACACAGGTTTTTGACTTAAGAAATACGTCATTCTTGCATACTGAAATCCGGTTTCGAGAATCAAAAACCCGTAATACTTATTTATAGTTTTTGGTTGAGTAGTTTAAAAAATAAGGGGGAACCTATTTTATTGCATGTAAATTTCGCCACTTTAATTAAAAAATTACTGGCGCAATGTTGCGAAAAAGTAATAATTATATATAATTATTTTATTACATTTCCATTTGTCTTCGAAACTCAGATTTGTTTTTAATTTTATTATATAAATTGAGCTCCCTATAATATATATATATATATATATATATATATATATATATATATATATATATACGTCACACGTACATAAAATAAACTTTTCAAAGTTCTTGGTCAAATTCTGTAAGTAATTATTTTGTAACTTTCAAGCTCAACGAAAGCTTCAAGTTATATTTTTGAAAATCGATTTGTGCCGCTCATATATTTATAACGAATTAGCGACTGTAGCTATATAAGTTTCTAACGTATATAGATTATTATTACACCACAAACCTTCGAAATGACGACCTTTGAAATATACAATTGAATGTGCGCATGAACGTCAAAGCGCGAGTTATTATGTGTGTAATCGAATTATATGAATGACCGCGTTTTACAACGAATATGGGGTCCAACATTTGTATTCGTCTTTATTATTACAATGTTTGGAAATTAGTGTTTAGTCTAATAGTTGTAGTCGCTTTTAATAAATTAGTTCTATTAATTATATAAATTGAAGCAATATACCTTAGCATTTCCTTTCATATAAATATGGGTTTGTGTATATTAGGCACAGTTTATAAATGGAATAATAATCAAATATAAATGACTTATTAATTAATAGTATAATAAACTACGTACTGAGCGTATATACTCGTACATTTATAGAATTATGTAGTAGGGATTTATACAAAATAGACAGAAATGGGTACTTTAAATGTTCTAATTTGTAGTGATCTGTAACTACTGCGGAAATTAAATGACATTTAACAATATTCGAAATATATTACATTACGTTTATATATAATATTACGTTTGCATGAAGCATAAATATATATATATATATATATATATACACACATATATATATATATATATATATATATATATAATATTACGTTTGCATGAAGCATAAATTAAATGCGGGAATGGCGAATAATAATAATAGTTGTAGTCGCTTTTAATAAATTAGACCTAGTAATTATATAAATTTAAGTTATATATTTGGATATTCCATTTTTCATTTACAAATACCTTTAGATTTGAGTATATGTATAAGACATAGTTTGTAAATGAGTGAAGAAACAAATGCGTAATAAATGAACATTAAATTTCATGGTAGGCGTATCGGATAGAATTATTTTTTTACGTGATAGCAATTTATGAAATAACACTCTTTAGTGACATAATTTAATGTGTTTTAAGACACTGAATATATTTGGCGTTAATTTTGTAGAAATTAATTATTCGCAATTAAATAAAACTACGTGATGTAGTATTATTTCTACTTTCTTTAAGTTCTTTACCACGACCTAGATTTCGTTGTATTACAACATTTGATATTGTTGATGTTGTAATACAAGCCCATTTGGAGATGTTGTAACACAACGAAAACTAGGTCGTGGTAAAGAATTTAAAGAAAGTAGAAATTATACTACGTCACGTAGTTTCATTTCATTGTGATTTAAGACAATACGTAAAATAAACGCCGGTAAATAATTGTCGATATATTGGATTAAGACGAACCATAAATTAAATGATGAAGTTGTGAGGTATTTTCTATAGAATATAATATAATACATCGAGTAATGTTTTTGCTAAATAATACATTTACTCATAATAAAAGCAGAAATTATTAAATGTGCCATGAAGAACTTTCAGTTTAAATACTTTACGGTTTCTGTTGGTACTGTAATCATTACTACTTTATTCAAATGTTTGAAATGATAAACCATATACAATTTAAATGAATTAGCTTTCAAATGTAATAACCAGTTTCATATGTATATGAATGGCGTATATATTTTATGAAGATTCTTTTTCTTATTGTATATTATATATAGTGCGTATTTTGGTATATATATTTTCGGTATATACTACATACATTTGTATATATCGTACTATATATATGTAATGTATATACAGTATATAAATACGTGCACGTAGATTTATATCAGATTGCTGAATCGTATGTACCGTACGCGTGTCAGTATATGTATGTTCATATATGTTTAGTGTGTTTATATGTATACGTATGTTATTTCATACATAATCATAATTTTTGTGTACATTCTGAAACAGGTGTTTGTACAGTAGATACATACTTTAAAAATATAAAACAATATCAAAATTTGTGAAACCTCAAATTAATTATCATTCAGTATAAAAAAGTTTTGAAATGAAACGCATGGGTTTCCACACACCTCAAAGTTTTTTCGTACCACATGTTGCTACACATAATTCAGTACATAGCTTCTTACTTATCGCATATATTCTGTACTTATCGCTTTATGTTATAGGTTAGATATTGCGACATTTAATTCAGTATATAGCGTCTTACTTATCTCTTATATTCTATACTTATCACTATAGCCTTCCACAAAATTGATATGGTCGCAATGAAATTAGATTGACTTTTATATTAATGACTGGCCTTGAAATCTAAAAAGTAAGGGATAAGTTTCATTTCACTAACAATAAGTAGTACGTTATTCGTTACTAACAACGCTCGATTTGCTATCAAATGGTGGGCGAGGAAATATTTGAAGTTTCTTACAAGCGATGTGTGAGCAGTTGGTAAAAGAAGTACTTATTTGACTAACTAGTTAGTAATATGGATCTGGCAGGCTAAGATATAGTCAATTAAATTATTTTATCTAATAAGTAATATATAAGTAATACATTTTATGAATCTTTTAGGCGATATATTAATTAGTCATATTCCTTACATGACTATTACCGTATCGCCTAAAAGCAGAGCTTTCGTAAGTAGAAAGCTGCACTATAAAAATACAGGCGGTACGTTAATAATCATATTCCGTATAACTATTAACGTATCGCCAGTGTTTTTATAGCTTAGCTTTCACGTAAAATTACTTGTGAAAGTTCTGCTATTAAAAATAAAACCAGCCAATTATTAGTCGAGTTAGGAATCGTAGTTAGGCACTACCATGGTTTTATAACTATGTATATTATATGTATAAACAATAACTGTAGTAACACAACTCGCATCAATTCTCCTATATCTTAAAAATGTAACTACAGGATTAAACTATAAACTAGAATATACTATACTATATGGATTATGTTAAAACTATTTGTAAATTATTCAATTGCAGATAGCACAAAAGTAAACTGATAGAAAATAAATAGAACACAAACAAGCACCTAGTAAAACACATACAGGCAACATGTAATTTCTCAAGCACGAACATTGTTGCATGTCCTATTGAAAAGCAGAATTTTTTACGAAATTGTTTACTACAAGTTTAGATAATATATCGTGGTTTTTGTTTTTGTCAGCTATGCTTCTCTCTCTGCTACGCAACGTAACCATGGTAACATTAATGTTGTTAATTAACTTTAATTTAATTGATAAAGGATTATAGTTCATTGCTAAAGTGTTTTATTTTCATCATAAACACTCATCTTCTCATAAATTTGGAATGGTCTACATACGTGTTCATTAATATGGATTAACTTAAACAATTATATAGCTATTTATTTTAATAATCACTTAAGTCTCAGATTAAGATATTTATTATTATGTGTCATGGATCAAACACTTTAAATGGATGAAACACTTTAAATGTTTTGCAGATCGGCAATTGGGTATTTGACCAAATTTTTTTCATTTCATTAATCATAATTTCAAGGTACAGGCCGATGAAGAGTGGATTTTTTTTAATAATCTTAAAAATTAACTGAGTTATAAAAGTTTAAATTTAACCTTTAGAGAAGGACGGCAATACTGTGTTGTGAGGTCATTTTTAATATTGCACATTATATTCTATGAGAGGAAAATAGTCAGGGAGATACCTAACTCTATCCGTATCTTCAAATTTAGAAGCCCACAACTTGCTTACTTTTCAATCAATTTTCGAATTTTTTTCAAGACTGGTTTTTAATTAACTTATATTTCACAATATTGTACGAAACATATAAAAATTTAGAGTGAGTCAACTACCATATTATCCTTTGTGCTTTATTACGGGAGATATTTCACGGCACAGAATTCACCTTTGAATATTCCTATGAGAAAAATCCTATGCTAATCAAATACCTTGAGTAGAGTGCTTTCAACTGCATTGCCGGGTAGGGTCGAACCATTTATAAGCGGATATAATCCGATATGTTAGGCGTATAAATAGATTGGATGCACGCGCGACAACCGTGAGGTACGGCAGTTTGATAAAGTATCTGCTAATGGACGGATTGGATAATTAATTGCTGAATATCCCCATTCGTTTACGTAAGTCTAATTTTGATGAATGATTCTTTTGACTAAAATAAATGATTTTTTTTATTCAAATATCTTCGTGTTTCATTCAATGACTTGACTTCGAAGCAATTTTTCTGTTTAATGAATTAAATTTTATAAAAATAGCGGTTAAGTGCGAGATGAACATGCCTGTTATGCGCTCTATATTAAAATTGAAAGTAATTTGATATACATGTTTTTACTTAATTCTATTTGATTCATAAACAATTTTCGGTCCCCAACAAACAACATTTCGTTTTTCCACGTTGTTTTTGTCATTATTTCAAGAAATAGAATAGCAAAGGAAAGTTTCGCAATAACTTTTACTCCTTTTTTGTTAATTTGTTAGGAAAATAACATTTTCATATTAGGTGCATATCCATTTTACAAGCATTTGGTAGTTAATTTTGCAACGGTAAACTGAAACCATAAATGTCAGTCATAAAGTTTTTTATTTTGTGGCTGACATCAATGTCGGGCAGTGTCAGTTACAAAATTCAAACGCTCAATATCAGGCAATGCCAGTAATAAAATTCAAATGCTCAATATCAGGCAATGCCAGTAACAAAATTCAAACGCTCAATATCAGGTAATGCCAGTAATAAAATTCAAACGCTCAATATCAGGCAATGCCAGTAACAAAATTCAAACGTTCAATATCAGGTAATGCCAGTAATAAAATTCAAACGCTCAATACCAGGCAATACCAGTAACAAAATTCAAACGCTCAATATCAGGTAGTGCCAGTAATAAAATTCAAACGCTCAATATCAGGCAATGCCAGTAATAAAATTCAAACGGTCAATATCAGGCAATGCCAG